>VNJW01013082.1:0-235014 GCA_008042615.1 Drosophila auraria
AACAGAGAAATTAAAAATTTTTGTACATTAATTTCGCCATCATTCCTATGGCAGCTATAGGATATAGTGGTCCGATTTCGGCCGTTCCGACATATATACTGCGTGCTAAAGAAATAAGACTATGCTGAAAATTTCAGCCCGATAGCTCAAAAACTGAGAGACTAGTTCGCGTAGAAACCGACAGACAGACAGACGGACAGACAGACAGACGGACATGGCTAGATCGACTCGGCTGGTGATGCTGATCAAGAATATATATACTTTATGGGGTCTGAGATGCCTCCTTCACTGCGTTGCAAATATCATGGCAAAATTATAATACCCTCTGCAAGGGTATAAAAACCAAAGAAAGGGATCTGGTAGCTCCGGATCCCCTTTAGTCCATGTATCGAACTGTGCTATATATAAAGAAATGAATACGTATAATCGAATTAGTTGGAGTTTAGTTTCCAGCCAATGGCTGGCAGAACAGAAAGATATATGTGTATATGCCTGGTGTCAATTAAACTCAATTACGAATGTTGGATGGTTCTGTTTTCCGTTAAGTTTTAGTCTGTTATTGGTCTAGAAAGGCTTTAAGGAGGGTCAGAAAAGGAAGGATCCCAATCAGAGAACACAAAACACACACAAATCGTTTGTCAATTCAGCCAAATTACAACTATATTGCCTAAATCAAGTAAATTAAACATATATTGTACGTTAAAGCGTGTTTACTAAGTTTATCCAGCATCAGTGTTATACGAATCACGCTCATTTTATGTCTGTATAAATAAATGTATATGTATTTGCAGAAATCCAAGTCAAACCAGAACAAGAATTATTCCAACATCTATATAAATGCAAATGAATATAATATATTATATATATGAATATATGGGTAAATCAAAATAAAAGTAATCAAAGCGCAATATGTGTTTCTCTTTGTTGATTACTGGAACTCTCTTCGGGTTTGGGGGCTTGGTTTTGTCAAGAGAAGAGAGATCTTGGAGAACCTATATAAGGCGGATCGTCGAGCAGAACCTCTCAGTTCTTATCCGACTCACTGTGGCTCCACACAGCATTTTTTCGGTTCTCTGCTTCAGCTTATTGATTCGCCCTCACCTGCCCAGGCTTTCCACTTTTAGCGCCCTAAGAATGTCTGAGAGTTTTGTGCCAGTGCCAGCGGGCAGTGATTTTCCCCTGGAAAATCTGCCGTATGCCGTCTTTTCAACCCAAAACAATGTGAGTGATTTGTGGATAAAATATTAACCTAAAATGAGGTTTTAGAGGTTTCTACCCTTTGTCTTGATACGAAGTCAGTAATAAATTGTTGTAAAGCGTTTGTTTCTAAAAGATAACAATCGGTTTTATTGTTTTAAAATCTCTAAGAATTATATTTTACATGGGAACACTTTCCCAATAATATTTTTTTAGCTTTTCCTAGCTTAAACTCATTTTCCATGTGACTTTGAGCCAGATCCACATGTTCTAGAATTCAATTCTAAAAACAGAAACCGCTTTGGGGCATAGCATTTGCATACATCATCTGGCCACAAACTAGTTTGTTTACGAAAACAATATGCTAATCCCACCTTTAACTACCCAGCAACCAACCAGCTTTGATAAGACCTCAGAATCATATCGTTTCTGAATGTCGTAAATGATATCTTTCCTTCTCAACCCCATAGAAAGTCCATCGCTTGTGTGTGGCCATTGGTGAGCATGTCCTGGACCTGAAAGCTGTCTCGCAGTTGTATCCAGTTCAAGTTCAGAAGAGCCTGCAGGCGGAAACTTTGAACGAACTTATGGGCTTGGACTTTGAAGCTTGGGATGTGGTGAGGACACAGACTCAAAAGCTTTTGGCCAAGGGTTCCGAACTGGATCAGAATGTGGACTTGAAGGCGGTGTAAGTTGATTTTTTAAAAAGAAAAAATGAAAAAGAATAAGGAATTAGTTTAGATAAAATACCTTGAGATTATATTCTTTAAATTTATAAATTTTCCTCTGTAAATATCCAGTCTAAAAATCCATTCCTCTTTCCAGTTCCATTGTCCCCCAAACGGAGATCAGCCTGCACCTGCCAGCCCAGATCGGTGACTACACCGACTTCTACTCGTCCATTCACCATGCCACCAATGTGGGCATTATGTTCCGTGGTCCGGACAACGCCCTCATGCCCAACTGGCGTCATCTGCCCGTGGGCTACCATGGACGTGCCAGTTCCGTGGTGGTTTCCGGCACACCCATCCGCCGTCCGCTGGGACAAACTCTCCCGGAGGGGGCAGAGAAACCCGTCTTTGGAGCCTGCAAACTCCTGGACTTTGAGCTGGAGATGGCCTTCTTCATTGGCGGCAAGGGCAATCAGCTGGGAGAACCCATCCGTGTGGACGAGGCATGGAAGAATGTCTTTGGATTCACTTTGATGAACGACTGGAGTGCCAGGGACATCCAGAAGTGGGAGTACGTCCCGCTGGGACCCTTCACGGCCAAGAACCTGGGCACTACCATATCTCCCTGGGTGGTGCCCACGGCTGCCCTGAAGCCCTTCCTCCTGGACAACTTCCCCCAGGAGCCGGAAGTGCTGCCATATCTGCGCCAGAGTGTGCCCTTCAACTTTGATATTAACCTGGAGGTGTCTCTGAAGCGTAAGTTTAGGATTTCTTGAAGATTTGTGGGAAGAAAATATGAAATATATTTATTTTCATTATTTTAGCCGCCGACCAGAACGAGTCCCGAATCTCCAAGTCGAACTTCAAGCACCTGTACTGGACACCGCTGCAGCAGATCGCCCACCACACGGTCACCGGCTGCAACCTTCGTCCGGGTGACCTGATGGCCTCCGGAACAATCTCCGGCGAGACCCCAGACTCTTACGGATCCTTGCTGGAACTGTGCTGGCGCGGAACCAAGACTCTGGAGCTGCCGGGCGGCAAGACCAGGAAGTTCCTGCAGGACTACGACGAGGTCATCATCCGAGGTCACTGCGAGAAGAACGGACTGCGTATTGGATTTGGGGAATGCGTGGGTCAGGTGCTGCCCGCCCATCAAGTGCCTCTGTAGGCAACAAGGGGTTAAACTTGAACTTGATTGAATAAAGACAGTTCTATGGACAAAATTGTAATTATTATAAAATGTATTCCAACGTTTTAATCTTTTTAATAACTTGATTTTTTATTAACAATAATTTAATATTTATTTTTATTGTCTTGAATTTCTCTCAGTGCACTCGTTAATAAGCTCAACAAGTGCTTAAAGCTGGCGCTCTCTCTGTAAATGACGCTCTCTCACTCTCTTTATCCCCTCTCAGCTGCTCCCCAACTGTTTCTTCTCGGCCGCTCTCCGCTCAGTTAGCGCCAATCACTGTCTCCGCCATTCCACGCAGCTTCGTAAATACACGCATGCCGCTTCCTCGGCTCTCGCTTCTTCTTCTCTCGCTGCTTCTTCTTACCCTGCCCCAAAACGAGCGCCAGCAGAGGAGCAGCAGCGGCGGGAGCAGCGAACCGCATTCGCATTCGCGCATTCATTCGTCGGTTGTCGGCGGGCAAAGGTGGCGCTGCACAGTGAAGACTAAACGGTGAACGGCGAACGGCAAGCGAGTGAGTAGTGGCGCGCCTATCGAGCAAACTTGTTTAAAGTGCCATAAAAAAAGCCCCACAAAAAAGAAAGAAAAAAGCTAGGAGCAGACGCTACTGGCGCCGGGGCCACAATAATAATTTTCGCGACGAGTGTGCAACTTTTTTTCGTGCGCTAAAAAGTTAATATAACAAAAAAAAACACCTTCAGCGAATCGCGGAACAAGTGCAGAGCTAAGATATGCCCTGAATTCAGTGTGTAAGTGTGCTACGAAAAAAAGTGTACGAAATATATTGCACAAAATAGTGCAAATGTTTTTTCCGCAAACAACGCAGGAAAATGTCTTGGAAAAATCAATTTTTAACTTCACTCTGCGCAAGTACACACAGACACTTATACGCAGAAGAGAAAGGGCGGGCGGGCAGACTAGGCGGGCCAGGGCCACCCACCCTGTTGAAAAAGTCTGTCTGCACACAGAGAACGTACACTTGAAGGAAAATAGAATAAATTTGTACCGAAAATATTTCATAAAGAACATAATTTGAGTATAAAATATTTAAAGGTTCCTTTTTAGCCAGTATGTCAGCGATTTTAACTCTCTGACAATTTTTGTTTTAATTATTATCAGGAATTTATTTATGTAACTTCCTTGTCATATCCCAAAAGTAATTCATTTTTTTCACGGTGTAGAAAAAAGTCAACAAGAGACCTCCAAGAATCCATTCCATGCCCAACCAATTCCCATTCACGTTCCCTTCGCCATTGTTGTTGCTGGAGTTCTCTCTGCACTCCCCTTTCCCCCCTTCCTTCGCGTTCTTCTCCAGCTTGCACTTTTGTGTTTTTGCATTGATTTTCTACATCGCTCCGCCGAATGTCGCGATTGCCAAATGCAGCTGAAAAACGAAGAACGAAGATGAATCCCTCGTAGCGCTCCAGCTCAGGCACACGCAAACGCACACTCAGCCAGCAGCACATTCAGATGCAGTGCAGCATTCTTGTGGGGACATGGACAAATGCACGCGCAGCACGCAAAAAGTTAATCAGGCTTCAGCAAAAATAACAAATACGAGGGGCATTAACGAAACAGCAGAGGCCGAAAAGAAAGGCAGTCTTGATGATATTTGAATACCCTTTACGAAATTAGTATTATTCTTATTAGTATTACGGACTCGTGCAGTTAATACTATTGTTATTAACTCAAGTGCCTGAAATCACCGAACCTTATGGAAATTAAAACATTTTAAGCAACAGTAAAGAAGTATTAAAAGATATAAAAAATCAAAATAAATAGAATCTTGCTTCTAAAGAACATGGGTAGACTTTCGGTCATTAAAATATATCTTGCAAAAGAATTCCAACCAAAAGTATAAACTGGATGCACATATTTATAATTTCTCAAGAGATTTTTAAGCAAAATAAACATCAGTTGACTCTATAGACTATGTAATACCGATGGAATTGAACTATAACTAGCGTGTATCAAATGATCTAGGGTTTTGCAGTGAATTTTCATTGGTGAATTTATTTTTTTGTGTCTCTAATTAATTATTTGTTAAGATTATATAATTTTCCTCATGCTTTGAGTAAATAAATAATTTAACGTTATATTTAAAAATGCGTAAATGTGTCTAACTGTCATACCCCACCTGTCATAGGGTATCGAGCAGTATTTGCAATTAACTGGCGCCGTCGGCTATCGTGCGAGAGCAGCCGGCGGCCACCTCCACCACCTCCTCCTCCGCGTCGATTCTCCATGCGGCACTTGAGACAGCGCCAGAAGAACCTGTTTTGGCGCGTCAGAGTGACACAGCAAAGAGTCTTCTGCTGCTCTCTTCGGCCTGCAGTCTGCGCATGTGGAGAGACAGGAATAAGAGTGGAAAGGCGGGAGAGCAGAGAGCAATTTCCCCATTGCCGCCCCCGTCAGAATTGTTATTGTGCTATAAATTTAGAGAGTTACAAGAACCATATAAAGTTGATAACGGAACTTTGCTTTAGAATGTGATTGTTGATCGGTGGTTCCCTACTGCTATCTTTGAGAGCTTCTTATGGCGCCGGACATCCACGAGTTCCAAAAGTATGACACTTTAATGTTAATAATTTTGGGTAGCAACCTTTTAATGTGTTTTATAATCAGCTTGGTAGAATCCTGTCAGATTTCATCCACTTAAATATGTTTAACATTAAATTAACACTAACTTAAATATTTATCTGTAAGATTTAGATATTTTCCAAGATTGCAAGCCTGCTTCCTTAGGATAAGCTCCATTTTTCATGCTACTTCATTTTGAATGTTTGTTTTGTCAAAGATATCGGAGATATCAGACTTACAAAAGGAAGACTCCTCTTCAAAGCATTTTTATACCCGGTACCCATAGGGTACAAGGGTATTATAAGTTAGTGCCAATCGAGAATGTATGTAACAGGCAGAAGGAGGCATCTCCGACCCTATAAAGTATATATATTCTTGATCAGCATCACCAGACGAGTCGATTTAGCCATGTCCGTCTGTCCGTCTGTCCGTCTGTCCGTCCGTGTGAAACAACAGATCTCAGAGACTATAAGAGCTAGAGTTACCAAATTTGGTGACAACATTGGAATCTGTTGCACGCAGATCAAGTTTGTTTTAAAATTTGGCCACGCCCACTTCCGCCCCCAAAAAACGAAAAAAACTTAAATAAGCTAGATTCGTAAATTTTGTCTCAAAGTAAATAGATACAATAAATAAGTAGGCATTTGCGGACGTTTTCTGAAAATTCGAGTAAAATCGGATGATAAACTTGGAAGTTATTAAACAATTAAGTTTCTTACCATCTTGAGCCACAACGGCAGTAGCGAAAAAAAGTGTTGCGTGCTTTTGGGCGCAGTATTAATTCGTAATGCAGCTGCGTACAGAATTGGTCTCTTTTAAGCTTTGCTCAACATGTTTTTGGCAAAATTTGTCTTTATTTGTCAACATTTTGTTTTTCCCATGTCCGTGTGCTATTTAATTTCACGCAAAATACTTTGGGTACCGGGTATCTCACAGTCGGTCGCACTCGACTGTAGCTTTCTCACTTGTTTAAATTTGTCAGAGGTTTAGTTTTTAAATAATTATATTTCGTAAGTTATTTTTATTTTAATATTAAATTTCAATCTACTTAAACTTTTGAAAGAAAATAATATTTACTCTCTCTGAAAATATCATTTCCCAAAAAGTTAGTTTTATAGAAACTTAACCCTATTAAAATTTTGTATATTCACCCACTCCTCTTAACTATATTTTTCTAATCTCATCACGTAGCCATCTCCAATAGAACTCCTTATCGCATAAAGGCATAAGAGAGAGATAGGCGGGGAGATAATACAGGCTTTTGCTTTCATTCTTAATTTACTTTTAAGAAGCTCATGAATTGGAAATGCCATATAAATAATTGACGTAGATAGCGGAGGTAGATTTCGTAATCGCGTGATAAGTGTATCCTGCCCCTCCGCTTGATAAAATGCGCTTATCATGCTTTAAATGTCATGCCCCGTCACCCACAATTAACCCAAATGTCGCCAATGCAAATTCGTTGCCAGAGCGCTAGGTAAAAGTAAAAATATGTTTGTATATAGAACACATACCCTCTAATTGAAGAGGAGTCGGGCGTAATAATTTCAACCAACCACATAATTAAAGCCGGCAAAATTTTCTAATCAGCGTCGGGTTAGCTTGAAAGGGGAAATACGAGAGGGGACTGAGTTGGAGAATGTGTGTTCGTTTACTTCTTGATGTTGGGGTATATAAGCTCCCTCACAATTGAAGACATTTTCCTATTGAAAAAGGTATTAAATTTGATTTTAACCTTTTTAAATACCTGGAAGTTGTATATCCTGAATACTTTCAGCTATGATCAGTAAAAACTGAAGTACAAACATTATTCGTCTACTTAAAATGTGAACATAATTAGGGACGACTTAAATCTTCCATTAGCTGAGCAACAAGCAAAGTTTTTCATGAAACTATAAAGAAAACTCGTAAAAGTTTATTTATTAAGCTATGGAATTTTTCCTATATATAAGTATACACCGGTCGATATCATCTTCGTGGCATTCAAGCGCAACTGAAATGAATTTTGCTTATTCTGGCGGCGCCTGGTTCCAAATGGGTTCCAAAGTGCAACAGTTCTCCCGAGACTTGGAGTGGGTGGCTGGCTACCGACCGTCCCCACGATTCTCCCCCCGATCTACTACGTGTATATAGAGAGACAGTACGTGATCGTGGAACTTCGGGTCGGGGGATTGTGTGGACTCGTAGAATTGTTTGAGTATTTGGGTCTGGGCATTATCGTCGGCCGTTGGCTTGATAAAGTCGCTGAGCTTGCAAATTGTCATCGCTTATTGATACATTAGCCGACCGAGAGAGTGGGGTTGGGAAAGGGTGCGAGTGTGTCGCAGACTATTGATAATTCCTGCGTAGATGCTATTTATAAAGAAGACAACAGAAGATTTATAAACAATCACGCTCTTTCAGCAGTTTCAGGTCTCACAAAATGCCGTAAAATTGGATAGCAGTTAAAGTCACCTAGAAATACAACACCCAAGAGGTAGAGCTACTCAAAGGATTCCAGACATGAATTGGGTTATCTACAGTTCTTGGCCTTGGCTGCTGCTGGCCGTGATCTCCCTGGGCAGAGCTTGTGAGTATTTATTTGGTTTTAATGCTAATTGAAGGTATTTAATAATGGAAAATACCCCATTCTATTAGCACCCGTGCCCAGTCGCCAGTACAGCTGCATGAGCTACCAGGAGAACGACAACACGTTCCACGACGATGACACCGACCAGGATACTAGCAACGAACTGCAGGAGCAGCAGATAGAAGCCACCTCAGTGCCCGACGAGCCACACCGACGCACCTGCTCCGATGGCTACACCTTCTGCTTTACTCTGTGGAACCAGACGGCAAATGAGACAAGGATTGTCAAGCAGGGTGAGTTTAGCTAGGAGGAGAGATCATTGCCTATACTAATATCCTACCTCTAGGTTGCTGGAAGGACAACACAGATCGACCCTCGATCTGCAGCCAGTCGGAGTGCACCAGCTCGGCGCCCACCTCGAAGACCAACTCCCTGTACTACTGCTGCTGCTCCGGGGATGTGTGCAACAACCACTATGCCGTGGTGGAGCCAGCACCCCTGGAGCTGGGCTCCAACGATGCGAGGACTGCAATCACAAACCGGGCAACGGCGAAGCAGCAGCAATCCTTCATGGCCAGCACCATGCTGGGCTTTGCCGGCGGAGTAACTGCCCTCATGATCGGCATCTTCTTTGCCGTGCAGTATTGCCGCGGTCCCAAGGAGAAGTCCGAGCCGGAGGAGTCGCCTCTGGCGCCCTCTGGTCCCGGTTACAGCTCCAATCTGCGAAACGTGGATAACATGAATCTGATTGGAATGCTGGGCAGCGGCAAGTATGGAACAGTGATGAAGGGTCTGCTCCACGACCAGGAGGTGGCCGTCAAAATCTATCCCGAGGAGCATCACCAGTACTATGTGAACGAGAGGAACATCTACGCCCTGCCGCTGATGGATTGTCCGGCGCTGTTGAGCTACTTTGGTAAGTATCTATCTGGAAGTGTCCGAGGAAATATATAAGATATTCCCCATTTCAGGCTACGACGAACGTTGCACGATGGACGGCCGCATGGAGTACCAGCTGGTGCTCTCCCTGGCTCCCCTGGGATGCCTTCAGGACTGGCTGATAGCCAACACCCTGACCTTCAGCCAGTGCTGTGGAATGCTCCGGTCCATTACCCGAGGGATCTCGCATCTGCACACGGAACTCCGGCTGGGGGATCAGCACAAGCCGTGTGTGGCCCATCGGGACATCAACACGCGAAACGTGCTCGTCCAGGCAGATCTCAGCTGTTGCATCGCGGACTTTGGCTTCGCCTTGAAGGTCTTCGGGTCCAAGTACGAGTACAAGGGCGAGGTGGCCATGGCGGAGACGAAGAGCATCAACGAGGTGGGCACCCTGCGCTACATGGCTCCGGAACTGCTGGAGGGAGCGGTGAATCTGCGCGACTGTGAGACCTCGCTGAAGCAGATGGATGTCTATGCCCTGGGATTGGTTCTCTGGGAGGTGGCTACCCGCTGCTCGGACTTCTATGCTCCTGGTCAGGCCACGCCGCCGTACAAGGCTCCCTACGAGCAGGAAGTGGGTTCCCATCCCAGCTTCGACCAGATGCAGGCTCTGGTGGTGCGGCACAAGGCGCGTCCGCTCTTCCCCGCCGGCTGGGGTGGCGGTGCAGCGGCCAAGGTGGTCAGGGATACCTGTGAGGATTGCTGGGACCACGACGCGGACGCCAGGCTGACCTCCTTGTGTGCGGAGGAGCGGATGCAGGAGATGTCCGGGTTGAGGCCACGAGCACAGGCACAGCCCGCGAGTCCTCTGATGAATACCAACAACCTGGTGGCTACCACAAACTCAGAGCAGGTGAGTCTTGCAAGGAAATACTTAATATCTACCAGATACTAATCCTTTTCCTTAATCCTTCCTGCAGGGCATTAATGTCATCGCCGTGGCAACCACAACGACCACGACGTCCGCTGCCGTGCATCATCAGATGAGCTCCGACACCGTTGGCCTCATCCAACCGCCGCCGAACCAACAGCTGCCAGCTGCTGCTCTGGAGCGGGAGAAGAACCACCTGAGCTATCCCCAACAGCAGCTGCAGCCGTACCAGGGAAGGAATCCCTGCCAGGAGCGTAATCTGGCACCGCTGCCCCTGCGCACTCCTCCCGTGCTCGTGGAGCGAAGCAAGAAGCACAGTTTCCAAACCCAACCACAGGAGAACTCGCTGTCCTGCCTGGAGCACGACGTGAGTGTGGAGGAGCTGATAGCCAGTCACCACCACCAGCACCAGCAGCAGCATCAGCAGAAGAACACCATAGTCAGCATTGCCGGGACCAATACGAATCCCAGCCTGGGCCAGGGATTTCCCAAGCAGCAGAACACGGACCACAAGCTTAGGGGTTGGCATGGAGTAAGGGCTCTCATCCACAAGAAGCTCTTCCGCAAGGAGCACGCCGAAGAGCTGTGCCGGCAGCTGCAGCTGGGCGAGGAGAAGTCCAACCTGGTGACGGCGCTGCGGCGCCCCAACAACCTGGATTTGAGTCCTCGGCTGGACAAGCCAGCGCCGATTCAGCTGCGAAGTGCAGAGCAGCGCAGTGGCACCCCCGCCCACATAGTGCCGCGATCCCTGTCGAGCAGCCTGATCAAGCACATGAACGGAAGCAGCAGCACAACCAACAACAACTCCATCCTCAGCCATGGCAGCGAGCTGCAGACCCTCACCCGTCCCGCTTCGAAGCGAAGGCCTGGCCACCTGCGCACCAACTCCCTGATGGCCACCACCACCACGGGTCACCAGGGTCCGCCCACGGAGCAGCAGATGCGCCGCCAGCATAGTCTAGAGGTCTTCCGTGAGGTGTTCAGCGGCCGGGGGAGCAGCGAGCGGCTTAGGGATCCCAGCGAGCGGGTCAAGACCCCGGGAGATGTGCCGCCATCTGTAAGGAAGGCCAGGGCCAGCAAGACCCTTAGTTTGTACGACGATCGCATGATGGACTCCTCGCTGCTCAACATTCTCTAGCATGAGGAGGTCCTGCTGCTGGAACTATAAGCTAGGCAGCGGCAGCAGGACACGGAACTGGACTCATATCTCATCCTTCATCGAACACATATTCAACGATAGCCATAGAGCAGAAGACTTGAATCGCTTCCTGGAACAGTCTTCTCACGCATAAAAGAAAGGAAAGAGGGGGATTCTCTTGTTGGGTTTGTAGATTCTTTCGAGTTTAAATGAATATTAATAGTGTCAGAGAAGATCGGAATTATAATACTTTGTGATTTGAAATCACCTTAAAAGGTGTCTTAAAGTATGCTTTAAAAACAGAAAACATTGCCCGGAAGTCATGGCATACTTTTAGGCTGTCTTTCAAGTGATTTCAAATCTCTAGGAATTTCTCTGACAGAACAAATTGAAATCGAAAGAATTCAGAAAACTCAGAAACCCCACAAACCCTCCCTATGAAAAAAAAAACATTTATTTTTCGAACATACATAGTAGACGTTGGGCAGTTCAAAGATAGTATGTGTATATCTAGATGTATTTTTTCACCAATCATCCTAGCGTGTAGTGCGGCAAACAACCAAAGTCCTTATAGGTTAGATCAGACTAGAATCGTACGAGTATCAGTATATATAGCAGGCAAGCTGCCCCACAACCATATATATATATATTTTTGACTTGAACTTGAAAACAGGTAGTAGTCTATATAGTTTATATACGGTTTTCACTCGAGTTGAGCTTAAGGTACAGCGAGACGAAGAAAGGAAAGGAGAGTAAGAGGTAGGGGCTTGGTCGGACCACTTTTATAGAGCCATATATGCTAACGAACCCCATATATATATATAACTAAACATTGTACTGGAATATTTAGTCACCACCCCCCATATGACACGTATATGTATGTAAGCCCCAAGTCGGGATTGTCTTGATAAAAAGAGCACAAAATACTCGGATCGATTTGAAGTATCTGGTTAACACTCTCTGAACCCTTCTTATGAGCAAAAGACAGCCCTGACCACCATTTGTTCGAGTATTTGGCAACCCTGCAAGACATGAATTTTCGATGAATGCCTTTTTGTCGTTCTCCTTAGTACTTAGACCAAAACACCCGCAGCCTTTCAATCACATTAAATGCAAGTCTAGTTATATATAATTTACACTAATTATAAACTAATTTAATACAATTAATAAACGAATTATTTAAAAATGGTACTAAAAGTCTGTTTTCTCTCGGTAGAAGTCATCCTCCCACTCGGGGGGACTTGGAAGTAGAGCTTATTCGGTACGTGGTCGCAGCTCGATGAGAACTGGAGCATCAGGCTTGTTTATCAGCAGGGTCTTGACATCCAGCTCGGCATCGGATCCGCGCCAGATCAGTTCGAAGTCGCGCACCAGCTGGAAATGCAAATCGAATCGAATAAGTAATGGGGAACCTGGCTCTTGGTTTGTCTTGACTCACCCGAAGGAGCAGGATGTGCATGTTCTGCTCGGCCAGGCGACGGGCAATGCAGGCTCGCATGCCGTGACCAAAGGGCAGGACTAGGTAGGGATTCAGGGCATTCCGGTGCTTAAGCCAGCGATCCGGCTGGAAGCGCAAAGGTTCCTCAAAGTGCTGGGCCAGCCGGCAGGCAACCATGTTCTGGGTCACCACAGTGGTCTAAAGGAAGGAAGTAATACAAAAAAAAATTTAATAATAAATAAATATATATAATAAATAATTTTTTAACTTTATATCTCACCCCCTTGGGCACAAAGTATCCACTGAACACAGCATCCTGGTTGAGTATTCTGCCCACACCCACTGCAATGGGATTCAGGCGCAATGATTCCTTGAGAACGGCCCTCGTGTAAGTGATATCCGTGCGCAGGACATCCGCAGCTAGTTGCTCCTTGGGCTTGGGCAGCACTCTCTTGGCCTCCTCGTAGAGTCGCTGCTGAACCTCCGGATTCCTGGCCACATGGTAGAGCAAGAAAGCCGAGGCATACGAGGTGGTATCGATGCCAGCCAGGAGCAAATCTGCCGCTGTTCCTACGACATCACTGCGATCCAGTTCGGGGTTTTTTAGGTATGCTGAGATAAGCGAGGAACCCATGGAACCACTTTTGATGTTCTCCTCCAGAAGTTCCAGAGCCACACCCTCCATATAAGACTGGGCTTGGCTCAACTTTCGGTAGCTGGGTGTCTCCAGGAAGCGCCACAGCTGAAGACCCTGATCCGTGGGCAGGATGCAGCTGTTTGTGGTCTCCGCGGCCTGCATCAAGCGCGTGGAGCGGGACTCAGGATCCTGCTCCTTGGGGGAAAAGGACTGCAGGCGGGCTCCAAAGGTGAGCAGGCAGGTTACTAAGGGAAGGGATTGATAAAGAAAATGTTAATTATCTTAGTTGGTGCATTTATAGAGACCTATTTTATTTCCTTAAAGAAAATATCAACATGTACTCACTCATAACATTTTCTTCTACTTCCACTTTCAAAACAAAAAAATATTTTTTTTTATAATCCTTCAACTCTTTACCCTAAAAACCCTTTATCGCAAAGTACTTCTAGACTTGACAATGCCTGAAACGACTTTGAATACTGAATCTCGGAACCGAATGATATTTAAACCTTTCTACGTCAGCATATAGCTCTGCAGGTTTCGGATCAGCCTTATAAAACTAACATGACTTTGTCATTTACATTGCAACGGTATTTATAGCGAAAACCTTGCCGAGAATAATTCAATTCCCCCAGAGATTTCTTCACCGATCATCTGAATTTCAAATCCCAGCTAGAATATTTAATTTCCCTCCAATCTGCGATCTCTACTTACATTCCAAATTCAGCCTGGTGAGTTTGGGCAGCATATCGATGGCCGCCGCATCCCCTGAGTCTTGCAGGAATCGCAGGAACTCCTTGGTCACGTCGTCCACTTGAGCAACAAAGCCGCGCACACTCTTCGGGGCACTCAGCTCCTTCTGGAGCTGAGCACGTAGACGCCACCATTCCGGGCCATTGGTGGGCAGCAGGCCGGTGGTCTTGTACACTTCCGGTCGCTGCTGGCGGTACTGGGCCAGGGCCAGGTGGCTCCGCCGCTGCGGACAGTCGCGCTCGTTGAGCAGCGAGGCAATGTCCCGGGGATCGTACAGCCAGACGATGTCCTGCCCTGGAACTATGACTTCCCTGACAATGGCTCCGTACTTCTCGTACTTGTCCTGCCCGGCCTGGTGCAGCCTGAGCCAGGAGTAGGATCCGATGCCAGGCAAATAGTTGTAGAGATTGCCCAACCCGAAGGGGCCTCGAGGACCCGGGATGGCCTCGTAGGGCTTGGCGAAGGTGCACTGCCTCGACGTGCAGCTGATCTTTAGCAGTTTTGTAAGCATTTTTCGTGTTCTTTTCGCGGCAAATTCTGGAATTGCACTGAAGGCAGCTCGAGCATTCGGGGTTTTATTGCTGCTGGCTCAGCATTCGTGTTCTGCACCGGGAACGGATCGCTTCCATTGTCTCACTTGTCGCAAAAGCCATAAAAACAAACTCGGGCCTCGGGAGGTTGTGCCTGGCCTACCTGGATCGGTCTACCTGAGGTGGTGATCTCTTAAGAGGCATCTCTTCGGTTGAAAAAGAGAGAGATTAAATGGGAGATACCTTGAGAGAGTACTTTCAATATTAATAGAAAATATTAAGGTCTACTTTTAGGCGGGGACTTGGACTACATATATATGGTGGGAAGGAAGATCAGGCAGTCTTGAATTATATATTTATAAGTATTCCATCTTTCTTGACCTAATTTTTAAATAATGAACATTATTTTTAAATAATAAATATATCTTTTGGTAATAAATTCTCACTTGTAAAAGAAAGAAAGTTTCCATTTCCTAGACATCAGTACATAAAATTCATTGGTAGCCTTAAAAGGTAACTAATTGTATGATTAATTAAAGACTTTTAATCACATAAAGATGATTGAGCTTTAAGAAAGACAACCTGGTTTCTTAACCCCCGATTTGAATTAGCATTTAAATAGACTGCCTTCCCAAAAAGGCAACTCTCAGATATAGGTTAAATGCCCAAAAAGGCAAAGACATATGTTTATTTTTCGCAAACAACAAATAAACTCATTTCACATCTTCAGCTAAAACTGTGCCAAACCTAGAAAAGAAAACAAAAATAAATGAGGAGATTATTACATTTATTTATTGCCAGTCTTTATTCAGCTCGGAAGTTTTTGTGTACTAAAATAGAAAGAATACCAAGCCGCTTAATCCTGCTTTTTATCCTGGAGATTTTTCTCTCCTAGGATGGGCAAAGAAGCCTCTTCTTTCATCTGCACAGCCTGATATTCTTGGATTGGATTCTCTTCTTTCTGTTTGTTGAGTAACTCGATCTCTCCTTCAATGATTTCTTCTTTCAAATCTTCTACCAAGCTCTTTTCCAAGAGTGTCTTATTCAGGGGCTCTTCAGTCTCGACCACCTTCTTGGTCTTCTTGCGCTTCTTAACTGGTTCCTGTTTCTTCTGGCGGCTTTTTATGACACCCCAAATCAAGTAAACCAAATTGAAGATAAATAACAGAGTGAAGATAAGCGGCACGGCCAAGACATCCAGCGAGTAGGCCACGAAAAAGTTTTGATCATTGAGCTGGGGCTGGGCCAGATACTTGAAGAACCTTGGCTCGGCCATCATCTGCTCGGCATGCCAAACGGCCAGTTCTAGAGCGGATTGCGGACGGGAACGGAACTTGAGCTTGGCCTGGTACATGGCATCGGTATAGCGACTAACGTTGAGGATCTGCTGGAGGGCCCAAGACAAATAAGTCAGAATGTGGAGTTTGTTTGTGGGAACCAGAACTCCCAAGCTGCGTTCTGATATGCGCTGGGCGGTCTGTAAAGGAAGGAGGTATGGTTTGTACAATTATAAATAAATATTTTAGAATCTTTACTCACATTCAACTGCTCCAGATGGAGGGGAAGAACCACCATGGGCACACCATAGTGAACTGCCTCCTGGACACTAAAACTGTCACCATGATGGAGGAAGCCCTTCACAACCGATTGAGCTGAGAAATATATAATATAATATAATAAATAAATTATATATTTAGAGTCCTACCAAGAATATCCTGTTGCAGATCCTGATCCACATGGAGTGTTAATAAATTTGGCATCTCTGCCGGCAGCAGCGCCAGCTCCTTCACATTCCAAATAAAGCCGCTATTGGGATTGCTCCGGATCATCTCGGTCACAGACGGGATTCCACGTATCGACTCAATGTAGGGCATATTTATGTACACTATTCCATGGATGAATTTTTCTGTGAACTTTTCTATATAAGTTGGCAGACGATTGACCTCGTTCTTGATGTGCAGGCCACCCACTTCGATGACGCCCGGCGGAAGGTTTTGAACGTAGTCCAGGACAGGATGTGTGTTCAGCAAGACCAGTTGTGGGTTGGGAAAGACCTCGCCCGAGGGCACGATTTTTTGGAGCACAGGACGAACGATTAGGGAGTTGATTCTAAGGTAGGAAAAATATATTTAAATTAAATACAATAAATTAAATATTAAATATACTAATTTGCAACTTTAACTCACATTGGCTCCCCCAAGTACATTAGGTGATTGTGCAGTCGGTTCCAGAAGCCCATATTCCGGGGCACTTGGCTGAGATAGTGCGGAGTCCTCGCCGCACTTATGGTGTTCTCCGCCCGGAGCAGGTTGATCAAGTCCGGTGTCAGTTTGCCGGCACTCAATGCGAGAACGGGCGTAGAGTCCAGTGTTCCACGCTCATACTTCAGAGGCAGCAGACAGTCCGCACCTTGAGTGACGTCCGTGATGATTAGGTCAATTTCCTGAGAGGTGTGCGATAGCAGCTCTGGCTTCAGACTCTGCATGGTATCGGAATCCATGATGGACCGGCAGCTGCCCAGGAGAACTTCGTACCAGACCAGGAGCTGCTTGAGAGCCACCATCTGCTGATACTCCTTGGTTTCCTTGTCTATGAAGTGCTTTTGCATCACGTCGTAGTCGTTGGGCAGATGAAAGTACACCAGATTCTCGACTTCCTTCTTGGGATTTGGATTGGGCTCGGTGCTGAACACCGTCAGGTAGTGGCCCTTGGCCAGCAGGGCATCGAGGAGCGGGCGCGACCAGCCAGGGTTATTGTGCTTCGCCGTACTCACCAGATACAGGATGTGGCCCGCCTCCAAGGAGCAGAAGCTCCCCAGCAGGAGGAGCACGGGCAGCAGGAGGGCAGTCTTCATCGCTCCACTTTCTGTCCACCACTGAGTCACGTTTGTTGCTGGCCAACCGGCTGGCGAACGATAAGATTCGCCGGTTTTTAATGGGTTTGTCGAGTAGATAAGGGTTCCCCTTTCTGGGATTACAAACGTTCCCCCGATATCGGAGCGAGTGCGACGAACGTATGTTCTGGGCTGTGACAAGCAGCTGAAGCTTCGGGCAGGGGTTACTTGATAATAAATGGGTTTACCTGGAAGTGCTGGCAAAGATTAAGACTCACAACCTTTGCATGTCGATCTGCAGAAAGGGAATAAAATAGAGAAACATAAATTATGATTAATTTAATTCTTTTAGGTAGGTATATTATTATCTGTGGAACTTAGATCACATTTTTAAACTAACAAGAACTCTTCGATGTCATATCTTTGCATAATGTGAAAATACCTGATCTTTCCTTATTTTTCCATCATTTCTATTTCCTTAAATTTATATAATTAAGTAACAACACCAACTTCAATTCAACATAATTATTAATATATTAATATTAGCAAATGAACTCAAATGAAACACCTCCCCTTTCCTTATTTTTAAACCACTTTTCATTACGTTTCTTTCATTTTTAATGCCACAAAATGTGTTTAAAAAAATCCCAACACCAATTTCATTTTAAATAATTATTTATTTTCTTTAAACTTCTTAAGAAATAAACAGAATAATGGTTTGCACTAAGTGTCCAAGGTTTCCAGGCGACGGGTGTTTATTCTCCTCTAAAATGAACTCAAATGAAACACCTCCCCTTTCCTTATTTTTAAACTACTTTTCATTATGTTTGTTTATTTTTTAATCCCACAAATTTGCTTAATAAAATAACAACACAAATTTCGATTTAAATAATTATTTATTTTCTTTAAACTTCTTAACAAATACAACAATTAATGGTTCTAAGTGTCGTAGGCTTCTAGACAACGGGTGTTCATTCTCCTTTCAAATGAACTCAAATGAAATATCTTCCCTTTCCACATTTTATTACGTTTTTACCATTTTTATTCCCACTAATTTTCATAATAAAATAACACGATTAATTTCAATTTAAATAATTATTTATTATCATCACTTCTTAACAAATACACAAAATAATTGTACGCACTTCCAGGCAACGGGTGTTCTCTCCTCTCAAATGAACTCTAACGAAATACCTGATCTTTCCTTATATTTAAACCACATTTCATTATGTTTTTCCTTTTTTATCCCCCCAATTATTTTAATAAAATAACACCAGTTTCAATTAAAATAATTAATTAATAATAGTTATTATCATCAATCTTATTAACAAATAAACAAAATAATGTTACGCACTTCCAGGCCACGGGTGTTCATTCTCCTCTCAAATGAACTCAAATGAAATATCTTCCCTTTTCTTATTTTTAAACCACATTTTATTATGTTTATACCATTTTTATTCCCACTAATTTTCATAATAAAATAACACGATTAATTTCAATTTAAATAATTATTTATTATCATCAAACTTCTTAACAAATACACAAAATAATGTTTCGCACTAAAGGTCTGTACGCAGATGCTCGAAAAGTGTTCCAAAGCAGTGCGAGAGAGCGAGAGGGTGACTATTGACCTCTCGTTTTGACTCAATGCTTGGGAACACTTTTCGAGCATCTGCGTACTAAGCTTAAGTGTCTAAAGCTTCCAGGCAACGGGTGTTCATTCTCCGCTCAAATGAACAGCTATTGGCCAAGAAGCGACTATCGTTATCGTTATCGGTTTAATCGTACTTTATCGTATTTTTTTGTTTAGGCTACGGGGCTGGAGAGTGGTAATACCAAGGGCTGAACAGAGAGCTTTGTTTATTTACTTTTCGTTAATATGGCAAGATTAATACGTGAAACGATTTCTCCCCCTACCCCTAATGGACCTATTCTAGGCGCTAATTGCACATAGTTTCGATTTATATAAATTAAGTTACAATGTAGGCGTGATTAAGCATTAAATTAATTAACACAGATGTCGTTTCCTTTGTGTGTGCGTGCAGGAAGGAAGAGTAGAGTAGAGTAGAGAGGGCGTCATTAAGCGTGGTTATATGTACAGGTTAATCTTAAGAGGGGGACTTCCCCCGGCTGAGGTTCTACGGTTAGTTTTGGTGCCCTTGGGAATGGGTTTAGTGCAGCACCTTCGATATGGTGGGTCATCCCTGTGCCAAAGAGATCAACCCACACAAATCCCCATCGATGATCCTATTCGTTGACCAGCTGCGCCGGTCCTGGTTCGTCGTAGGGTGCTCCATTGGCGCCCACATACTGGTTGTTGTTCCGGTGGACGAAACCCCTTCCGGGCGCGGCATTGTAGTACACCACCCGCCGGATGCCAAAGGGATCCACGTAGCCAAAGCTGCCGGCTCGCTTTCCATCCGCCGGATTCGTCTCCTCCTCGTGATACTGCTTGGGCAGCACATACCGGAAGCCATTGCGGGTGGTGCCAATGCCATCGTACTCGGAGGCGGCCAGACTGTCCAGGTGATTGCTCTGGACTGGCCTTGGACGGAGGCGTCTCCTATAGCCTCTAGAGGGCAGAGGCGGTAGCAGGCCAGACTCTAAAGAGTTGACTTCGAGCGGCGACTGAGGCGGCGGGGGATAGTAGCCGTAGCCAGTGCTGGCGGATGTGGCAGGCGGGGAATACTGGTAGGCAGAAGCAGCAAAAGGCTGCGGCGTGGAGAACCCATACAAATCCCCGCCAGATATGGGCGCTGGCGTGCTGGACACAATCGCTATGGGAGCTGGAGTGGGACGCGGACGCAGTCGCCGTCTGTGGGCGCTCACAGGAGGCAGCATGTCCAGGGACGGCGGCCTGGCCGTTGTGGAACTGATCACGGAACCAAACTGACCATGGCCAAAGGCACGATCCGCCTCAGCGTCGTATACGTTGATGGCATTCAGTTCCAGCTCCTGGACAGGCTCCGAGTTGGGGTGAATGTCCACTAGCGGCAGGTGGGGCGATGGCGACTGATACAACTGATCCCGTGCCCGAGGCAACTCATCTGGATAGTGATCGAAGCCGAGCTGCGTTTGCGGCTCAATCTTGGCCGCCTGCTCGGGCGGCAGGTAGTTCAGCTTTCCCACGCCAGCCTCCTCCAGGATGTCTAAAGGTGGCAGGGCTGCTGGCAGTGGAGCTGGAGTTGTGGTAGAGGTGGTGCTGGACACATAGGCATAGCTGGGTTGATGGTAACTGCCCAGGCCGTTGGCCGAGGATCCTGAAGAGCCGCCATGCACCAGGACGCCCGATTGCGCGGGAGCCGCCTTCGTGGATTTAATGGCGTCCTAAAGGAAGATTTCAAATATTAAAAAATATTTTGTTAAAGAGTTCCACATGTTACCTCAACGGCTCTTCCCACGCCCACGTATATGGTCTTGGACTTGAGTATCCGGTAGCCCTGCTTGTCGGCTATATAATCCTTTTGGCGCAGATAGCCCGCCGCATCGATCCAGGCCTCAGTGCCTGTTAAAAAATTAATTAAAAACCAAAGAGTTCAATAAACTCCCTCGCCAAAGTTGCCGTAGATCACTCACCTATGACGGTGCCGTCCTGGAGCCGCTTCTCCTTGCGGAACTGGCCACTGTCCGTTTGGAAGCGGAAGTACCGCTCCGGTCCCTCGTCCGTCTGGATGTGATATTGGTTCGCACTGGGCGCCTGGCTTCCCCAGATGCCACCGACGACCGCTGCCAGGGCCATCAGCGCCAGCTGCAAAGGAAAGTTTTCGATGACTTGTGAGTTGGTGGATGGCTCGAGGATTGGGTTTTTCTAACTAATCACATCCGCCGGCAGCTGCCCCAGACCAAAACTGGCAGCCGTCAACAGTTGGCGGCTTTCCGGTGGGGCAACTCGTGTGCAGAGTGGAAAATAATATCAAGTTTATGGGGTACTCGTAAAAAAAATATAAATTATTGTGTACTAAAAAATCTGTGTAATTTATGGGTTTTTATTTGTTAAATATAATATCGTTGCTAAAGTTTTTGCTACACCTTTTACAATATGTTTTGTCGGCCCCTAAAAGGTAATTTTTTTTTGGGAAAAATAAACTTTAGTTCGGGTCGTTAACATGTCTGAGCTTAAGTGTGATTTATTTTGCTTATTTTGGACCAATTTTTACACAATATTTTGGGGATATTCATGGAAATCAATAGAGACCATTAAGGATAGCATTCTTAGCCAAACTGGCGAATTAATTTTAAAATAAAACTATATTACTTGTAATATATATTTTACCTGTAATAAATATATTACATATAGAGTTTAAATATTTCTTTTTATTATAGAAACTTCATAATAAAATTAAAAATGTATCACCCTAAAAGCAAGAACAATTTCCATTATAAAATTAAGGTTTTACTTAGTTATTTCCTTGAACTTCAAGCATTTTGATTGTCTAAAGAAATGCAGTTTCAATAAATACCTTTTCATATAAAAACGTTGGTTATTATTTTTTATAAAATTCCCTTTACATTTCCTTTAATTTCTCCCAGTGTGTGGCACGTTTCAGAGTCAAGGTGACACCCCTGGACTGGGAGGAATCAATGGCACGAGATGCGGTTGTGCAACATTCAAGCTGCAGCGTGCGGAAGTGCAGCATGTGAAAGTGTTTTCCAAAGCAATGACTTAGTATTAGTTAGTAGTAGCAGCAGCTGGATCAATAACATCAACAGAAATCAACAAATGGAACCGGTCACGGGGCGTATGCGTAATGCAGATGACTCGATTTGGCGCGACGGAGGATTGGCCTGACTTGGCTCACGGTTAAGGTTGGAGCTGAAATTAAAATTCTTCTGCCAATTATTCTAATGTATGAGCCAGCCACCCGCACGTCGCAGCATTTACGCTTCAATTACTTCCAGTATTCCGTCATAAATTTCCAACACCTCACCAGGTAGGAGAGGTGAGTGTGGTGTGTGTAGGTGTTTGCGGGTGGAGCAACTCTGAGCCAAGTTTCGGCTGCCGCTGACATTTTTATTTTTATTTTCATTATAATTTCGTGCTCGTTACTCGCTTATTATACGTCTTGGCCCGACGCAATTTATGGCGCTTTAATTAATTGTTGCTGAGACATTTTTCGGAATAATCAAAATATTTGAACCGCACCGCATGAACTTCCCTGAAAGGGGGATCTCCGCCTATTCCAGATGAAGGCGAATTATCTCATTGATTTATCGCTCTAATGACTAGCACCTGTCACTGACTAAACGTGGCTATAAATCATATTTTAAGGAGACAGAGATTACATCAGCACAAATATGTAAATAATCGCCAACACTTTCTTTTTTGGCTCGCACAAATATTTTTTCGGGGAATATTTAAATGAGGCGCGAAAACAAAGAAATTCTTAAGCAATAAGTAATAGGAATTTGGGATAACAAATAATTAGAAAGCAACGCTTGAGGATGTAAATAAATTAATATAATATTATTATTTTGAATCATCTCTTGCTTGTTTTGAAGTATTTCCTTTTATCCTGCATTAGATTAAAATCTTGTAACAATTAACTCTTAGACCTGTGAAAACCCAATGACTTCACCCCAAAAAGGCGGCATAATACCGACACTTTTCCAACGAACCCCAGCCAAGGAGATAATAAAATAGCAAATTGCGTCCCATTTGCGAGATATTCGCGTGTCGGAGTCATAGTCGCCGTGCCCATATAACTCCGTGCGAGCAGATGGAGATTTATTTGATCGGCTAACGCAACGAAATAAATTGCGAGCAAATTATTGCGACTGTTTCCGCTGTGTTTTGGCCAAAACGAGAGTAAAAGTGACCACCGGCGGGGGGACTTGGGAGAGATCTCTCAATGAAATTTTCTGCCCCGAATTGGAAGTCAGTTTTGCACAGAAAAAAAATTGAAGAGCAAATAAAATTACAAAGAAATCAATCAAAGAATTATCCTGAGGACTATCATATAAAGGTAACATTTAATTTAAAAAGATCTTTTCAAAGACCTAATTGGTATCTCTTACTTTTATTTATTAGCCTTTAGTTGGCTATTAATTAAGTCAATATTTTCTACTGTGTTCCTGCCAGTTATCCAACTGGTTTTTGTTTGGACGGATGCTTGCCTGCTTGGTTGCTTTGGACTCTGCAGCATATGTTGCAGTTGCAGTTGCAAGTTTGCTGTTGGGGGTTTTCTGTGTCTGCGGTTACGTGAGAATCGTCTGGCGAGATGACTCCCGACGAGGCGAACTCCTTTTGGGCGCGATCAAAAGTGGAAAATCACGTTTTCCTTGGCGCGCAATTTGGTGTTTACTTTATTGTTTTGCCGTTGTTGCCCCCGCCGCCGACTGTTGCCTGTCGAAATGGTAACAAAACCAGCAACAAGAGTTTCTTTTTCCGTTGCGCAACCATCGCCCTCGCAGCCTAACTTACGCAACCTAAAATTGCTCGGTTGACCCCAAAAAATAAAGCAAGAAAAAATAATAATAGCCGAACAAAGAATTCTGCAAAATGCTAGAAACAAAGCAATCATAATTCCCCATTGTCGCTGACCTTCGCTCTGATCACAGTTTGCTTTTAATTAAAACCCACTTCAATTAAGATCGCTCCGCTCCAAATTCACCCGAGATGATAAATGAAGCAGGGAAAACTCGAATTTAATGTTATAGTTTTTTTTATTTTTGATTTCGGCCTGCATTCTGAGCACGAACAAAGAGCTAATGAAGCCCATATAGCCATTGGAGACTTTCAAATGGATCCGCCACATGTGGATCGTATTTGACTTGGCTCAATGGGTTGGTTCCGATTTGGTTTTTCGGTTTTCAGGGAGTGTTTTTGCATAATCGCCGCTGGGAGTGCATGTTGTGATGGTTACTTGTTCGCTATTTCCCCGTTTTTCGATTCGATACTGCGGCTTCCGCCTGGGGGATGGGCGTCATGAATCATGCAGCATAAAAACCCACAGAAATCGAGAGCGGAAAATGTAGTTCATGTCGCAAGCGGATGGCTGCCATGTCCAGTCTGGCCAAGATGGCGGAAAATCCGCTTCTAAATCATGCCAAGACCCTGAATCTTGAGGCGAAGATTATTGAAATCGAGAGTGAAAAATCTGGTAGGAGGCTCGATTCACAGCATGCATGCAAAGAAGAAAAGCAATGATGATTCATTACAAGCGGAGCTATTTTTTGCTTTTTTTGGACATGTTTACTAAGCTCATAATATTTTCTGCTAATTTAATGGCAGCTGTTTACAATTTGACATTGAATTTACCAAGAACTAAGAGATATATATTTAACTGGCAGATAAAATCACTAAAAATGGGACACAAACTGCATAATTTGTATTAACTAAAACTTAAAGATTTAAGACACCAAGGTTAAAAAGAAAATTAAGCAAAAGTTAAACTAAACAAATCAGCTGTAAGCTATTAACAATTACTAATTAGCTCTTAATCTTTTACTAACCATCAAAGTTAACAACATAATTTTAGTTAATAAATATTAAAATCTTAAGAACCAATCAAGGAAAATATTGGTGCTGAGGTCTTAGCTTTAACTATAGGCTAGCATTAAATAAATAAATAAATTATAGCAGAAACATATTTAAATTTTATAGAACTAATTGACTAATCATAAATCCACCGCACTTTACAACTTAATAATAATTTACGCTTTTCTTCATAAAATATTCATTAAATATTTAAAAGTCACACAGTGACATGTCAATAAGCTCCTTGGCGGCCCCTCAGCTGCTCACCGAAGCACATAATAATTTCTAATTGCTCAAATTCCACACAAACATGAAACTCTATATTCCAGCTAATGAAACATTTCATTAGACACCATCAATTCCGAGAATGCGAGCCGCAAAGCGAACTATTGAATTACAGAGCCGCCGAAAGATATGCGAGAAGGGGAGGCACCCACACAGATTATATATTTTCATAATATTATTTCACCCGAGCAGATCGCGGAGAGCGGCGACCAGGGGGATTCTGACTGACAGCTCGCTGTCAGATTTCGAGCAAAGCCCGCAGATTTTTGGCGGTGGGAAGCAGCTGACAAACAACAACAACAATTTGCCGTACAAAATTGTATTAAATTTCGTTAGTTGTTCAACTTTTCGTAACTTGCAAAAAACACAAAAAAAAAAAAAAAAAACTAAGCAAGTAAAAGCAAAAAAGTGCTTGCCTTTTTCGGTCAACGATTTTTTGGCTGCGGCATTTCCTGTTTGTCTTTTGCCGTTTATTGACTTGGAACCCCACCAAAAAAGCGATACGTAAAACTATATAGGAACCTTGTAAGCAGTTATACAATCCACTCGGATCTAATGGCAGCAGCAGCAGCCATGCCTTCAGTTCGGGCTCCAACTATGGCCATGTCGAGAGTGTGGGCTCCCAGAACCCGCCCCTCTTGCGAGCCAATGCGACCACGCAGCCAAGCTGCCTGTCTTGTTTGTCCCAGTCAAGAGCCATTCAATCCGATCTGAGTCGAACTGTTGATTTACAGCCCCTAAGTAACCCAGTTTTTCGCCAGCCAGCTGCCGCTGGTTGCTAATCCTCTATTTATAGAATTTATCAGTCAGCTGCATTCGAAAAATTTAAAAATTTGAATTAGATCGAAGCGAGATTGGGCAGAAAATATAATTTCTTTATTGGGAGAAAAATATAATTTGATGGGAACACCTTATATTGACCCTAAAAAATAAGGCAAGCTTTTTATAATAAATACCAAGTGAAAAAGTAAGTGCAATAATTTTAAATTATATTATTTTGCTCTTACTAAACATATGTTTGAAAAGCTTAAATTTATTTGTACTCCTCATCAATTATAATTATAAATAAAACCAGTTTGCCTTTTAGAGACTTTGATCCACAAATGCTCGACTTCATTTGTAAGAATGAATGCTGATTAATGTAATTATTATATAAATAAATATCATTCACCAGCGATACCCAGTAACATCAATTTAATTCATTAATATTTATGTGTAATAACTCTTTCTTTAATTTTCCTGATAATACAAAGGCATAAATAAAGCAATATTTAAGGACATATAACGGACTGCCCTCATATACTATGAGTACCCTTTAAAATCCAAAATAGAACTTTATAAAATGTTTTGAGGCTGAACAGGATGTTAAATTAAATTAGCAGGAAACTCTCCTTGATCTAAAATATATATACAACATAATTTATTATCTACCTAATTTATTAAAAGGTATTCTTAATTCGTTCCCCTCAAATATCTTCTAAAAACTGCACTCATACAGCAGCCTGAGCGCAAAAAAATGCATAACAAAAAGCAACCCCAACCACATTTTGCATTGCAATTTATTGCATCATTTTTTCAGGCTGCTGCTGCTGCTGCTGCTCCCCATATTTGTGGCACTTGGGGTGTGATAAACGAGTGAATAGCCGAGTGAGTGTTGCGTGAATGCGAATGGGTGTTGTAATGCCGCCACAAAGTGGATGTTACGTGTGAAGTCCGCACAGTTCTCCACGAGTCACGCATAGAACCGAACCGAAACAGAATGAATTTCGAATGGGAATTGATAATTAAGCGATAATCATGCAATTGACATGCATCGGGCGGACTGTCAAAACAAATGTTCATTAGCGAGAGCAGTAAAAAAAATTATGGAAGCACAAATGGTCATAAGCATATGCTTTATGCATGCCGCCCCAAACACCGGCAAGGTCAACCAGCGACATGGCACGTAGGCGGACGGGTTACAGGTAGAGGAGATGGAGGAGCAGGTGTAGCATTTGGGGGCACAGCTACGAGCATATGAACCCTCAGCCAGCAGCTGGCAGCGAAGCGGCGCCAAAACAGTTTTACAGGCACAGCGACACTTCCGACACTTTTCACTTTTGTTGGTTTGACACAATTATTACGAAGCTTGCATAACGAGTTACACAGTTGCATAACGAGGTAGAATGGAAGCCAGACTAAGCCAGTTGGTTTTTAAATTTAATTATATGTCTACTTGTGCTCTAAATAGCAGCTACAATTAACTATGGAATTTACTATGCTTGGCATATTTCAACAAATGCATTTTTTTGAGCTTTGTGGTTTTTCTAATGCCATAGTTATATAAGTAACTTGAAATAAAATGTAGTAGAGAAAAATAGAATATAGAAACCAAATCTTTTATAAAAGTTATTACTAAAAAATAATCCTAATGGCTCATAAAATATATATTTAAATCTATCACCTATATCTCTATAATAAACTCTGTAATTACAATAATGGAATTTACTATGCTTTCAATATTTAAACAAATGCCTTTTTGTGTGTCTTGTGGTTTTTCTAATGCCATAGTTGTATAAGTAACTTGAGAAATAAATAAAATATAGAAACCAAATTAAACTACATTTGTTATTAAAGTTTTTATCGAATAATACTCCTCATGGCTCATAGAATATACATTTAAATCTATCACCGCTATCTCTAAAATCAACCCTATAATTACAATAATAAAATCAAAGATTTATTAGCTCTTAAAGTATTGTTTTTGTATTTTTTCCAATAATATTACCCAATATTTAAGTTGCACAAGAAGAACCCCAGGCCAGACTGAGTCTGTTCTGGGGCGTCTTCAAATTTTAGCTGCGCCCAATTTGCCGAGGCGTGAAAGAGTGGAACTTAGAGCGGTGTTTTCTTTGAGTTGATCGGCGTCGCGTTGGGTAATGCGGCATGATGAAGGTCGCCAGCAGCTGCCGGAGGAGAGTTCGCCCCGCTAACCAAGTGGAAAATCCACCTGATGTGGCACCAAACGGTGCTGTGTTTTGTTGCCAACTGTGATTCATCCGCGCCTGAGTTTGGCAGCAAGTTCGTGTCTAGAGTCTTTTGTTTCAAGTTGATTTTTTTGCTGTTTTGTTTTTGCTTCGCGCTTCGTCGCCAAAAATGTTTCCGCATTTTGGCACTGCACTTGGCACTTGGCAGCTCTTGGGAGCTCCAGCAGCTGCTGCTCCAATTTGTCCAAGCTGGGCGCCGAAATCTCCGCCCCAGAAACGGAAAAAACGTATACCCGGCTGACATTCGGCCCCAAAAGAGAGTGAAAGCTGCACGAGCAGCGGACACTGGTATTGGAATCGCATTAAATTTCAGCTCAGCTGCGACTTCGATCCAACTTCGACTTCGACATGGGCCAATGCTAGCAGTTGGTGTTCATTGCTCGCTCGTGTTTTAATTTCGTGTTGTATAAAGTGTTGTTTTTCCCCCGTACCCCTCAGGCTCTTAGCCACCCATTTTCATTGTCAGCGTGCGGGCATGCAACGGCCCAGCTAGCTGGCTTCTTCGGAGCTCCTCCTCAAATGCTCAAATGCTAAAGCGTATTTCATAATTGTGCCTGGGCCCCTCAGAGCCCGATGCACATATCAAGCGAAATTAATCATAGTAATTGCCGGCGTTGGGCTTAACTCGCTCTGCGCTCTGCGTGTAAATGAACTCGGCGACTGAAGCCGAAGCGTTGTGGGAAAAGCCGCATTTTTGGCAGCGAGCGACCATGCCCCTGCCCGGGCGCCATCTGTGTCAGCGTTAAATGCAAAAATGCGAGCTATGTGTGATAATTGGGTTTTACTTTCGAACTGATGCACTCGGAGAAATGTGTGTTACTTAAATAAATAGAATTACTTTTACTCAAATCAATATTTTCGAATTCTTGAATAGATCTAGTGTGGATCCCTTCTCGGGCAACAAGTTTCAAGCACATTTGATTGATTGATCATTGTTTTAATATCTTTTAATATCTTAATTTCTTTGACTGCGTGAAATTTCCATTGCCACTGGGTTGGGAAAATTTGTGAAAAAGGGCCAGGCCAGCCCGGCTGACTTTGGCATACTTTCGATGCCAAGCGGATTGATTAACATCTCAGCCCCGCTGCAGCTCCCTCATCTGGCATTCAGCTCGGGTGCCATGCGTGGGACTCACTTATTCGCTAGGTACTCGTATCTGGGCACATATATTTCTTATTCTCCCCGATAAACTGGCGACATTGTTCCGCGCTCGCTGTCAGTTCTGTGTGTGGGCAAAAGCAACGCTGATTGTCTGTGGTGGCAAGCAGCGTGGTTGCCTCGTTTGCACTCTAACAACTGGAAACTGTCAGAGCTAACTTTTCTATTATTCTATATTTTGGATTAAATATGCTGGGCGGGACAGACAGAAGTGTGACAGGGATAAAGGAATTTAATTTAAGGGCGACGAATTCAAGTGGCCTACAAGGAGACGTAAATTGTCATAAGGTTGATACAAATGTGACATTTCCTGCTTGCAGTTGCATTGAACTAATAAAATCATGAATAATAATAACACAAGAAACATAGAAAATCTTAGAAAAAAAGCAAACATTGAAAGTTCCACCTGATTTGTGTTGAAAATAATTCAAATCTAAAGAGAATAATTTTCAGAAATCTCTTGCAAGCTTTCTCATATTAATTACCCTAATATTAACTGACTAAATTTCTAAGAATTTCAAAACGGAAGCATTTACCAAGTGTTGTATTTGTATTCTCACTACCCTTGCGGGGTGACCTAATGGATTAATTGCCAGTAGAGTCTCACCCAGAACATCTTCCCACATCACTCACTCGCCAAGTGACCCGCCACTTATGGCTGTGACCGCATTCGGATTCGCTTCCCATTCGGCTGCAAAACAGCAGCTGTGGCTAATTTGTTAAGAAGGCCATTAAAAAAGTGCAAAATTCTCTATTTTCGCGTGTGAACCCCGAAATTAGCCACCTCTCCTAGAAGCCAAAGGAATTGGGTCAGCCTGTGGGATATCTCGATGTGTCTGCCGTGGAATGTGGCCCAAAAAGTTGCAGCATCATTGATGGAAACGGTTTATGGCCAAATAATTTATGCGTGAAATGCAGAAAACAAAATGCGAAAGACAAAACTACGCCGAATTAGCCGCCGGCAGGGGCGGGTTCCATTTGAAATGATATTTAATAATAGGTAATTGTGAAATGAAAAACATGAGAAACAGAAATCAGAAATCAGCCGCCGCCGCCCGCCCATATATCAATCCATCTGGGAGAGTTCGTCGCGAACTTGCATAATTATCGCAGAGCAACTAATCTGTTTCGGAGTCTGGCTCCGAGGCGAAGCCAAGGAAAAGTGCGAGGCAAAATGGCAAAGACAATTTGAATTCATTACCAGCGCGGGCTCTAGCTCTGTCTCCAGCTCTCGGCTATCTCCCTCAAGGTCGCATAGGTAATAAAAGTAAAATGTGGCAAGGGATTCCTCGGCGCTAATTAATTCAGTTGCGCTAATTTCGCCGTGCTCTGTTTTTAGTTTCTTTTGATTGCCCTGGAATGGTGTTGGATATATTCCAAAAAGAAATAGCGACCCATAAAAAGGGCATATTTATTATTTTATTATACATTGTGTTTCTTTTTTTTTTTGGTTTATTTTTGTGTTTTCCCTTTTTATTCTTCTTTTAGTTTAGCTTTGTCAATGGCTTTTAGGGCTTTACTGATAAACTTCGGCTTATCGAAGTTAGATTCCTTTCTTGTTTGTCTTAAAAAATTATCATATTTTTCGAATTATTTTCGTAATCCAAAAATGCGCGAATTTCAGGTCTTCTTGTGAGCCTCTTATAGTTATAATAAATATGCAGATTTATTTATCTAATAAAAACTAGCACAGAAAAGTTATCCAAATTGAAATATATGCAATTTTGGCTTATTTATCTTCTCTAAAAAAGCAAACTGCAGGAATATGTAAGCTTCGGCTTTCCGAAGTTAGCTTCCTTGATTGTTTTTGTAATAAATTGTAAAGCTTCGAGGAATAAAAGCACCTTTACCTATTTTTCTTATTAAGAAATTATTACTATTTTAAAATATATTAAAGCCGATAGATTAAAATATTCACGACCTCTTATTTTCTAGGGTATTCCTCGCTTCCATTCCCAAATTTTTGCTCAGAGGGCTCTTGTTTTTTTGGCTCTTTGTTTACTATTTCTTTTGGAATTTTTGGTACAAACTTATTTGCATATACTATTTTCCTCGATCTCTTTCTATTTCCCCAGCTCCTCTCGCTCAGACTCCGCTGCTTCTCTAGGAATTTTGCGCAATTGTAAGACTGCAGTTGGGTTTTTTCCCTCGTTTGTTTTGTTTTGTTTTGATTTGTTGGCCCTTTCCGTAGTTGGTTCCCTTCAAAGCCACGAAAATACGAGGCCCACGTGCTGCTGCTGCCCACTTAAAAAAAGATACAAAGATACCAGACTCCGAGTGAGTTGGAGTATCTGAATACCCCACAATCATCATCTGCGTCATCATCATCATCATCAGTCTGTCTAAGATGCCAGTGACCTTTGGCGGCGGGCTCTTGGCTCTTCATTTTTCTCGCTTCTCGACGCTGATCGATATCTGGGGGAAGCCTCCGAAAAAAAATAAAGATCCATGTAATGCACGATTTTTGTTGAAACCTCCCAATGATCGAGGCCTCCGAAAACAGTTAGGGAATAGCTCTGAGCGACCGCTTCTATTTGTATTCAAATTTCTGGCCAAATCATTTCTAATATGGGTCAAAAGCTACAGGTTTCTCGTTTCTCGCAGCGAAATATGTGTTAATCGCTTCCCATGAATTATTCAATAAATTTCGTATAAACACACGACGGAGCGGGGCACAGGCCCGGTGTGTGATTTACAGGTGGCAATTAAGAAAAGTGTTGCCAAACATAAGCAAACAATTTAGCAGGCGATTCTACACAGATTTTACGACTTTTAGAACACGTTTACATGCCTATCAAGGGTTTAGCCAGCTGCCTGAAATTGAAATTTTTAAATCAAAAAAATTAGCAACAAGTTTTGCAATTTATGAGCATATTGCACTTGGTCCCATCTCTGCCTCTAAGTGCTTAATTAGCAAGGGGGTTACTTGGTAGCCACTTAGGAGCTAATTACTGGGGACCATTCCCCCACTCGGGTTAAACCGTAAAACAAACCAAACGACGCTCTTAAATCTTGGCTGCTTCACATAAATCTCGGTCGAGGTCAGTCGGGGGTTATCTATGGATGCTTAAATATATTTACGAGCCAACTAAGGGTGATTGAAAGCTGGTGGGAAAACTTTGGGTGACATCATGGAGATTCATCAATAGAAACTCCATTAAAAAGGCCATATAAACTGGTAACAATTTGCCGGGTTGTCCTACTTAAATTACAGTTTTTAACTAGCTAGCACATAAATTAAATATGCATATTAAAGAGTGGCTGAACTTTAATTATTAATTGCAAAATTCGCATTCAAATATGCATAGTTTGCGTTTTATTTCTAATGTATTCAAAAAACTATTGGTTAATAAATAAAAGAGCACCGTTTACATATTAAAAAGAATAAACAAACTTGTTGTCTTGTCTAAGTTAGTAATATTTTATAATTTAAGAACTGGTAACTTTAAAAAATTATCAAAAGAATTATAAAAAGGCTAGCAGGCTATGACTTTTATTTCTTTGAACTATGAGAAAGGACAATACATTTTTCATTCTTATACCAGTACTCAAAGTCACCGGATCTCAGCTCGTAAAAATATATAAAAATCGCAAAAAAGTATAACAATTTTATATTTTCTAAATCCACACGGTAAAGTTCTCAAATAATTCCGAATAAGTGAAATCTCTAGAAAACTAATCTAAATACCAAACAGATTATTCCCTGCAGACATGCCTGGCCGCGGAAGCTTGAATACTGGCTCTGGAGCCGGCGGCGATGTGCCCAAAGACAAGGACTTCTCGGACCTCAACCTGGAGGAAGGGGCAGGAGTTGGCCTCACTCAATGCCGAAAGCCCCGGCCGGATGCCAACTCGCTGTCCGTGCGGCAGTATCTGGACCAGACGGTGGCCCCCATCTTGCTGCATGGCCTGCAGGCGCTGGCCCAGGATAGGCCCAGTGATCCTGTGAGCTACCTGGCCACGTATCTGCTGAAGAACAAGAACCGCTGCGACGAGGTCAACACGGGTGACATGTAGACTTTATCTCCTGTTTATGGATTGTTCTTTTCTAATTGTTAATCGAACTGCTGATCTACGCTGATTTGTTCCCTAATTCTAGTACACAACTTATCGCTGATTGAATAAACTGAGACTCTAAGACTTACCAGCCACGAACAACTCATCTCCGCAGCTTTCAAATATTTTTCCGATTTAATTTGCAATTTATTTGCCGTTGCCTTTTCACGGGTCTGTTCACACGCACAAGACTTTCCGAATTATCTCGTTTATCTCCAGCGGCTGCCAATTTTGGCAATCTTCATTATCGGCAATTAGCCAAAGGCCCTCAATTAGTTCCAGCTCCCGTCGGCTGTTATTGCTCTTTTAATATTTATTTATTTTTCTCAAACACTTCCGATTGCGGCCCACGCTCGTTGCAATACGATTTTGTAGGTTTTGAATTTCTGTTTTCGGTTTAGGCCACGTTTTCGACTCGCGCGCTCGTGTGTCTGCTCGGCTGGCTGGCTCGTTCGCCACTAAATTCGCAGCGCGCTTAGTTGACGGTTTAAAAACTTCAAATTCGAAACCGACACCGAGCGCCAAGCCTCGTCGGCAGTTGCTTCGTATTTCGCCGCTTTGGCTTTTGCTTTTGGCCAGCAGAGTAATCTACTTTGAGGCGAGTAAGCCGATTTCTCGGTCCGGGCCCACCCGCAATTGTCACGCGCCAAAATCGAACTTGTTCCGGCTGCGAGCTGAGCTCAGCGGGAATGTAATATCGCAGAGAATAATTGATTCTAATTACTAAACCAGGTCCAAAGACCAGCTGAGCCAGTGCATCTCTTGGCTCAGGCTGAGTCTCTGTCTCTGCCGCAGCCTCAAACGCTTCAGGTGCTCCGAGTTCATTTTTTGAAAGGGTTTGCGAGTGAGTGGCCTTGGCATGTTGGGATCTTGAAGTGCGAAGCGGGTTCAGATTGAAGTGGAGTTAGATAACTCGAGCCAGGTCTCGACAGTTTCCGATCAGTTAAAAAAATTATTAAAATACTCCGCTTTTATCGAGACAAATAAACATGTCTAAAAATACAGACAAAAATCTCCGGGCTATTCGCAATTTGAGTCAGCGCTTTTTTCTTTTAACTGGAAACGTAAATATTTGATTGTCAAGGGAGAAAGGCCAAGTGCAAAAGGTTTTTGTATGATTTGATACCCTTCGCGGAAGGGAGGGGCTTTATATAATTAGAATGGGATACAAAGGGGTTTCTAGACTATATTCCCTTGGAAGAGTGATTTACTTTTTGAGGGTTAACTATTAAATCGTGATTAATTCAGGGGTTTTCTATAGAGTTATTTAATAGAAATCAGATTATGATTAATAGTTACATTGTTTTTACTTAATATAAATTAAAACAGCGTTTATATACAAACTTTAACAAATATTAAATGTAATTTTAATAATATCTATAATGTAAATATAGTAATAAATTAAATCATGATTAATACGTTGGGTTTTCTTCGTTTATTGAATATAAATTTAAGCAACAAAATTAAACAAATATTAAATGTAATTTATATCAATCCCATAATCTTAAATTGTACCTCTAAGGTTTAATAAGAGTTTAGATATAAAATTATTAATCTACAGTGCTTAAGCGCTTTGAAATTTTGTTTAAATAAATGTAAACATCTCCAAATGAAAGCATAGCCAGAATAAATTACTTAAAGTATTTTTTATAGGAACTTTACAAATTATTCTCCTTATGGAAAGAGTTATGTTATTTATTTTAAGCTCAATAATTTTAAAGTGTCATGAAATCTATTCCTAATAAGCAGTTTCGAATATTATATTATGATATATATTTCCTTATTACAAACAGAACCATTCCCTTGCCCCTAATGAATAGTCTCTCAATTAGGGTATGTAGCCATATATTCATAATCCATTAGAAATATAGAAGACAAAGAAAAAAAATACAAAACAACAACCGTCAGTCCGTCCCACACGGATAATAAAAGTCCGGCACATATGATTTCTGATGGCATATCTATTGCCATCTGTATCTGGATCTCTCTCTGCTCTGCTCGCCTTGTGGCTCGAATTAATTAAAAAATCAAAGTCGTTGTAATTATTTGACTTGGCTGCAAAAAGTGTCTGGCACTTGGAGCGCTCCAACGGCTCTCGAGATCTTAAGACCCGAAAGTGGAGTTGCAAATTGAACTCGCTTTATTTTGGCGCCACAGCTGCCATTGTTTGAGTGCGTGGGCGCCTTGGAGCCGCCGCCTGTCTAATGGAGCAGCGTACTCCAAGGCTGACGCGACTGGCGCTTGATAAACCGATCATTCAGACTGAGCCTATATCATATATATCCGATGCACGGTTGACGTCATCTGGAGAGAGAGAGGGATAAATCAGCGAGCATTCCATGAATAATCATAGCCGAATGCTAGACTAGATGCTCGTATATTTATTTGCCAGCTCAGTTCAATAAACAAAACTATTCAATTACAAATGCAGCTCACAGCGCCCGGACTTTGACTTTGACGACCCACTGTGCGTATGAGCGACGCGGAACAAAACCGTATTCCAAGTCAGGCTTTTGGGGGTTCGGGATTTTTGATTATTTATGCGTTACATGCGAAACACAGCCAGAGAGACGAATTTGAATTTGAATATTTCACATGACGCATTCGTTGGCTTGACATGCGTGTCTGCGACAAATGTCGCTCCAAAACAGAAGCAGGCCACGCCTCCCTCCTCCAGCCCCTGATCTAAGCACAGGGAAAAATTAAATGTATATTAGGCAAGGTCTTGGTTTTATATATAAGTTGCTTGGGTGATTATATATATTTAATTTATGGACTTTAAGTCACGAAATATCATTTAGAATAATTGCTGGCAAAGTTTAGGATATGGTTTTATAGGTTTCCGGGTGTGTTTTCATATAATTTAAAACTTAAGGAACTTTATGTAGGTAAATAAAATAAAATTGAATAATTTTAAAACATAATAAATTAAAAAAATAAAATTTAATCGATTTTAAAAGCTTATAGGCACATTTAACATTATTTATTATAGAAAAAACGGCTATAATTGGAATTTATTTGATTTTAAAATTCCCTTAATTTAGATACGTCCCTAAAAATGTTTAAATAATAAGAAATACCCCTACTTTTCCCCCAGTGCATCGACACAACCATAAATTCATTGACAATTGAAATGAAATTGATTGAAATGCGATTAGCAAAATGAATATCAAACTGCGGCCGCAGCAACAATGACTGGAGTAACACTATAAATGTTTTGTTTTGTTTATTTCGAATTGAATAATCACACATGAGGCGGGAGGCAGGTGTAAAATAAATAAAATAAATAAAAAATGGGGGAGGGAAATGATATTGGCATACATCGATTCGGCAAACTGATCAGTAGGCTATTTTTATGGCCCCGACATGGATTGTTTTTGGCCATTTTCCTGCAGAGTCACGTTATCTTGGCGACACATTACCTTATATAATGCAATGAGATAATCATCAGGGCATTATGTCAGAGCAACTGGGCCAAGCTGGGATCAGGTGTCCCAGCACTAGATAAATCCATGACCAAGCTATGATCTCAGCGACTGTGAACTGTGAAAGTTCTGGCTTTCATATAGAAGAACCCCCACGCAATGGCCAGCATAAAATGGAGTGGAAGCTGCTCCACTTCGGGCACAGAAGAGCACAAACAGCATGACCTACGCTAATAGGGAAAAAAAGAAAGAACGGAAACTAATTTTAGCAGTTGCGACATCGCCAAAATATCAGAGTATCGAGGGCCAGCCAGAAACAACAACAAAAGTTCGCTGAACTGCACAAAAGATACAAAATATATATAATAAGACAAAGCCGGGCTTCATTAGCCTCGGCCTCATCACCATCATCGGCAAAGAAAGCAGCAGCAGCCGAAGATTGGACATCGTCGAGAGCTGAAAACGAACAAAAAATGCACACAAATCAACGTTAGAATTTGGAATTCCAGCGGGAACAAAGCGGAGAAAGATGGAGAGTCCGAGTCCGAGTCCGGAGCTGGGAGAACTGCCGAAATTCCTGGTATACCCGGGCCAAGGTAAATTGACTTTTTATAGACAGTGACAACAATTAATTATATTTTAATATGCTGCGCAGCTTGGCTTATTAGTTTATAGTATCAACAATACAAATTAAAGAGCCCCTCCATCTTCGACTCGGATTTGGACTCGAACCCATGGCGCGACCTCGAAGAAAGGCCGCCGCCGAAAGTCATCGAACTTTCTCCCTGTTCTTTTTCGCCAACTAATTTCTATATTAGGTGTCATGGTGCCCGGCTGTCGGTGGCTCGATTAATTACCCCAACAGCTGCCATCATTTATAACTCGGTCCAGGGGGAGTCAATCTCCTCACGATCGACGATCTGTTACAATTTGTAAAGCTCCCAGGGCGCAAGGTCGAACAAATTTGCCTAAACACAATCGCGGCGATCAGCAACTAAATTGCCGTGACAAGTGAACCCCTCGGAGTTAGTTGGGAACTCCAGCAGCCGCAGGAGAAAAGAACAGAACGGCGCATTAAACAATCGCGTGAGTCTTCTCAAAGCTGCGAATCTTTGTTGCTTAATTCTTCTTTGTAAACGTCGTCGTCGTTGTCGGTGACATGCGAACAGAATGGTTATGGATAGCCAGATGGATGGATGGTCTTTGGTGTGCGATTGGTGTCTCTTAGCAGCCACTTTCCAGCGTCTGAGCTGTAATTAATGGCAGCTTACGAGTTAGCCGCAAATTAGCCACATGACACAGCGACCGCAGACGGGGTAGGCGTCTTGAGACAGATCCGAGACCGAGACTGGAATTGACCCCATCCGGGAGAGCTGTAAACTCTTTTACCACTTCACTTCCATGGCTAGACGCCAACAGCTTCCGATTGGAGGCGTTGCGGTTGTCGAGTTTACAGAGTGGGCGGATCTGACGCTAAGTTACTCAGAATTTGTTTATATCCAGTGACTCTTGGCTTATAAAAAGTTTGATTAAGCGCATAAATATGCAAATACAAAAGCTTTCAATTGGATTACAACGTAAAGTCCATTTTAGTATGTCTATTAATGAAGTATTACATTCCAAATTGTCGTTAAAACTAGCTAGAAACAATTTAAATTAAAGCAAATTCAAAACGACAAATAAGAGACTGGCTTAAGGTTGATTTCTAAATTTAAATAAAATCTAAAATAGGAAAGAACTTCTGAAGATATTCAGTAAAATGTAAATAATAGGTTTATATGCTATTTATTCCAGAATTCAATCTCTGATGCTTACTAAGTACTAGAATACAGTTCACCCTCCAGCTCCAGCTCCAGCTCGCTCCAAGCGCAGCTAGTTGAGGGGATTCGATGTCTTGGCGCTCTCCTGGCGTATGGCGTTTATGAGCTCATAGTTGACCAGGAAGGTGAAGCGCAGCCCGGAGATTTCCACGGTGCAGTTATGAGCCAGACGGGTTTTGTTCGCCGAGAGCAACGGAGTGCCGTCTATGAAGATGGCCCGTTTGCCCTCGTTGGCGATGAAGAAGTCGCCATTGCTGCGCAATTTGATGGTACCCTGGCGGCGTGAGATCTTTGCCGCTGGACCCTCTAGCGATAGATCCACGTCCACCACACAGTCCTTGGCATCCCGGCCAAAGGTGATCTCCTTGGAACGCATGAGGTAGCGCACATGGCGGCCGCACAGACAGGCCAGTGTCTGGTTATCGAACTCGGAGGCAGCTGTCGGCCCAAGGACCGAATCCACCAGGACGCCCCAACGCGAGAGCTCGTTCTCCAACAGGCGAATATCACGCTTGTTGCGGCGATCCGCCAAGGCTCTCTCCAGCTCCAGGGCCTCGTCGCGCGGCTCGTTGAGATCGTGCTCGAAGATCTGATCCTCTGCATCCGAGAAGCTTAGCGGCTGCTGATCCACGCCGTACACCGGCTTCACCGTCTGATCCGGCAGAAGGCTGTACTGCTTGAGGAGCAGCCAGTGGTTATGCAGAGACTTGGCGGTGCGAGCGCTATAGAAGATCGAGGCGTTCTTGTCAAGAAGCTCCTGGAATTGCTCCAGTTTTGGCTGCTCAGTCTGTGAAAAAGAGGAGAGGGATTAGGAACCTGCTTTAAATTATGTTTAACGTTAATAACACTCACGCTTTTGATGGTGCCCAGTAGATCCTCCTCCTGGACGCTGTACAGAGCCTTGCGCTGAACGGAATCCACGAGCTCGGGATGCAGGTTGCGCATGGCGGACACTGCAATCCTCGAGACAGCCGGCTCATACAGCAGGGCATACCAGCGTTGCTGCAGCTCCTGCAGTGTGAACTTGCAAGAGAATTTCACGCCACGATGAATAATTCTCAAGTCGTTTGTCTGCTGGATGCCTATAATCAGGGCCAGATCGTCGATGGGCTTCCAGCGGCCCAGATCCTTGGTGGCCGTCTGGCCGAGAGTTCTACCGTTCCGGCGCTGCGACCTCTTGCTGGCCGGACGCACGGGACGCGAACGTCTCTCGCTGGCCGCCGGGCGCTCCATAACAGGCGGCTTGGGATGCACTACGGCCGCAACTTGGGGCACAACAGGCAGCAGCGGAGTCGTGGGCGGCGCTGGTGTGGTTGGCGTGGCCAGGGGCAGCGAGGCAACCGTGCTGGGGGTGCCGGGAACTAAGGAATCCGCCGAACCGGGCGTTATAGGAGACTCGGGCGTCGGAATGGGAATGGACAGAGGCGCAAGCGTGGTGTGCGGCACTCCAATCAGAGCGGGATAGTTTTGCGATGTGGTTCTCGGTCTGTTGTTGCGATTGGCGTCTGTTCCGCCGCGATTCGTTGGCACTACGATGTTGTACTCGACTATTTCATCATCGAAGCGCTTCCTTTTGATTGTCCGAGACGAGCTGTCGGCGGCGGCGGGAAAACGAAATAGAATGATTACCAAGCTCTTTTTTGTGTGTTTTGACAACTCTGTCAACTGTCAATCTCACCTTCTTCGCTTCTGATCGTTTTGCAGCTCAATCGGCAGATTCTGTATCGGCGCTCGCAGCAGCGGAGTGGCAATTACAGTCGCTGCCGTTCCAGTACTCGCTACTGTTGTTGTTGTGGTTGCCACCACTGTACTGCCTGTTGTTGTTGTTGCTGCTGCTGCTGGCGACGGCACGCCTACTGTGATTAGTGTGCTCGCAGGTAACGGGGGCTGCTGGACCAGGGGGGATGTGGGTAAGCTGGGGGCGGTCACAGGAACTGCATTGCTGGCAGAAACCGAGATTCGGGTAATTTCCATGGCTCCGGTGGGGATTTAATGGTAGAAAATTCACTTTTTTCGCGACGCACTACACAAAAGAGTGTGACCGTTGCTATAAGAATATCGATAACAACGTTTATCGATGTTTTTTCTTACGTCACGACAAAGACGTTATTTTTAGCTAATTTTTAGCTTTTTATACCCTTGCAGAGAGTATTATAATTTTGATCAGAAGTTTGCAACGCAGTAAAAGCATTTTCCGCAGGAAGCATTTCCAGCGTCCAGCGGCCAGCATAAAGTATATGTATTCTTGACCAGAGCATCACCAACCGAGTCGATCTAGCCATGTCCGTTTGTCTGTCCGTTGCAACGCAAACTTAATACAACTTAACAAAGGGTCTTCTTTCTATTGCAGCTAGTATATATGTCGGAAAGGAAAAAATCGCACCACTATATCTTATAGCTGCCATAGGAATGATCAGGCCAAATTAGTTAATTTTCGTTAAGACTTAGCAAATGGTCTTTAAATTTAAATATAGCTATACACTTAAAATATCATCCAAGTCTATATTATATAGCTGCCGTAGGAACGATCGGTCCAAATAAGCCGCTTTTCGTTGTTTTTAAAGATTTCTGACTAAAATTATACATGATTCCTTATTTTTGTTGTCATTTTTCCTTTCTTGTTTAAAGCTATTTTATAGCTGTGACCCTTCAAGTGTGACCTGCTGCCGTTGGGGTAAAAATCCCCTCCTTATTCTGACGAATTTCAGGATTATTAAATCTTTCAAACACACTGCACTTTTCTGGCTAAACGCTATTTCTAGTGGAAAAACAGCTAAATTGGCAAAACTGTTTGGACGAATTTGTTTAAATTAGCGAATTGGCACAACGTTAGTTTCCATTACTCAGCACCGATGAGTGCCACTAGATGAGCGCCTGGATGAGGGGGCAACCGAATTTACGCGCCAAACACCCAAGTAATACGCGGAAATATGAGGTATACAACAGTCCATATGAGTACAAAAACAAAACAATGCCCGCATATTATGACTAATCGATTTGCAGTTTGCACTACGCGGAATCGGAGTCTTCGCAGTCAGAGAGCAAAATGGACATCTCGGAGACGCCGACGGACTCCACGGGCATCTCGCCGCTGGCCGATGATGCAGTGACCACCGCTCCGCCGCCGAAGAACATCCTAGAGCTGGAGAATGAAAGTGAGACTGTGAAGGAGCTGGCGAAGACAAGCTTGGACAACCGAATTCTTCGCATGGAACTGCTGCCCATTGAGACCATGCCGCAACAACGACACACCATCGAGCGAACGCTGGCCAACAGCCATCCATTGATGTCGCCCACAAACACGGACTCGGACTCCGAGCCCTTTCAGCTGAAGAAAAAGGAGAAGCCCCAGCCACAGCCGCGAAGCAACTTTCCGGACGTGGTGCCCGCCACGGAGACGGTGCAGGCGAAGAACTCGCTAAACCAGTCGCGGAACAAGCCCCAGGATGCCAAGGTCAGTCTGCTGAGGGCCAACAGTCCGGACATACTGAGCAGCGAGTCGGACGCCGAGGTGTCCCAGTACTTGGCTGCCGTGGAATCCAATTTCCAGTCGGTCTCCCTGATGCCCAACGGCAATGGCAAGAAGTCCAAGCGGAAGACCACTCTCCCTGGCGGCGAGGACATCTCCAGCCTGGACTCCATTTCAAATCACAGCTTCGATGATGACGAGGACATCGAGCATAATCTGGCCTCGCTCAGTCCCTCGAGCTCGCTCATCGACGGCCTGGATGGCGAGGACGACGACGATGACTGCGAGGGGCCTGAGCTACTACCCGACCACGACGATGACTTGGAACTGGACCTGGAGTTCGGTCTGGCCACCACACCAACGCCACATGGTCCCGCTACTGCAACGGGCACTGGCGCCTCCACTCTGCCACAATACACGGCTGCTGAGGAGCGACGCGACTCGCGGAATTGGCAGAAGATCACCCTGCCGGACGGACGCACCCGCGAGATCGATATGCGGGTCATTGAGCCCTACAAGCGGGTGCTCTCCCACGGCGGATATCTCAAGTCTGGCGGTCAGAACGCCATAGTCATCTTCTGCGCTTGCCACCTCCCGGATAGATCGCGGGCCGACTACAGCTATGTGATGGACAATCTATTCCTGTATGTGGTGAAGACTTTGGAGCAGCTAGTCACCGATGACTATGTGTTGATCTACTTGCACGGTGGCTCCAACAGGCGGAATGTTCCGCCCTTTCCCTGGCTCAAGCGGTGAGTTTGTGATCTTGTATATGGTTAGAAGGATTCTAATTTTGTTATCCTTCCACAGATGCTATCAGCTGCTAGATCGTCGGCTGCGCAAGAGCCTGAAGCACATGTATTTGGTGCATCCCACATTCTGGATCAAGTCTCTGGTGTGGATGGCAAGGCCGTTTGTGAGGTGAGTTAAGAGAGGGGTTAAAGACGAGTTAGTCATGATTATGGCGAGCACATGACTTAGTCGCTATAAGCTCTATCGATTATAGATTACCCTTAGCTTATACTCTTCTATTATCCCTTGCAGCACAAAGTTCTGGCGTAAGCTGGTCTACGTGAAGTCCCTGGAGGAGCTGGGCCTGCATGTGGTCGTGGAAAAGGCAGCCATTCCGGAGAAGGTGAAGCAGTACGATGCCAAACGGCACTGAGGAGGATCTCTGCGATGCCCACAGACTTGTTTTACTCAACGCAACAGCTAAATGCAACCGCAACGCATTCATGCCACACTCGCTTACTAGAATCTGTGCATTCCGCCATGCCCCCATCTTCAGTACGGACTAAGGCTATTATCCTCGAAACTCCAACCGTTTTGGTTTGCGCTCTCTCGCTATGCTTTAATTTAAGATCTCAATCTTTGTGATACTTTAAGTTTGCCTTCTCTCAGTCGAGTCCCCAGCATTTTTCAGTGTGTGTGAAGCGTGAAGGCGTTCGTTCAGCGAAACATCGAACAAGTTTTTGTAGTTCTTTATTGGCAGCCGTAGAAACGTATTACTAGATACAGAAATACCGACCCCATATTTATACACCCACACATATTGATACCATGTAGTTATCGTGTAGCTTCCGCTTCATATATATATACACTATATATATTTTGTAATGGAACAAACGTACATATGCAACCAGAAACCACCAGACTTCCGAACATGTTACCTTCCCTTGTAGGAACATCACGAAGTTGGAACACCTAAACTGAATTTAAACATAAGTAATTGAAAATCTTTAGCTGAATTTTGCATCCCATGTCGCATAATGTATGTTCCAAGCACGAAACACGAATACTCGCAAGGACCCCATGCCAGTTGCAAGTAGGTGCCACCCGTATCCATATCTGCATGCCCCACAACCACATCCACCATCAGAGTTAGCCGTTTAGCCAGTAAGTGAACCTAGGCGACCATTCTTTGTGGTCGGTCACACACGAACACACGTAGAATCTCTGTCTCTAGCGGATAATGTGACGTACAATTTAGGCAATGAATGTAACCGATTGATATTACGAGCGACATTTTGTTGGTTTCCTTTTACCGCTTTAAACAAACAATAATAATAATAATAATACTAATAAAGTGCAACATGTTTTTTATTTGTTATGAATCTGAGGCAACCGAAACCTGGGAGTTTCTTATCTGTAAGTTCCAGGCTCTTACCCACCCATCCAGACAACTAGAGGCCATATTGGCCTATCTAAGGCCCCACGAGGTCCGTCCGGATTAACCTAACCTAACCTATGCCATATAAGCCCTCTAAGAGTCCTGCCTACGAGTAATAGCTCTGATCACAGTCCCACAGGTCGTTGTCCTCGTGAAATTGGATGAGAACTAGCTCATACGTAACAATGGTGCCGGCAACCTAAAGATGGGAGGACAATATTAACTTATAATCCCTCTGGGAGTGAGTTTTATCTAATAACAACTCACACTTAGGACCAGTTTCCTTGTGAGGTGAAAGAACTTCATTCCTGTGAGGGCTACCTCATCGCTTATGACCTCCTCTGTGAATCTCTTAACCTCCGGACACCAGGACTCCTTGGGCACACAGCGCAGGTATCTTAGGGTCAGCCTGGATTCATCATGTACGCTGGCAGAGTACAGAGACACCGCCAAGGTGCGTCCAATGAGGAAGATGAGCGAGAAGTAGAAGTACACGGCATGGGCCAACGAAGGCATGGTGCTGGATGGAGGCACATAAATTACATAAATAAAATTAACAATAAATAATAAACACTCACTTCAAACTTCTTAGCAACTGAACGCATATAAAATACAAATTGTTCGAGAAGGACACCATGGTTATTAAGGAGATGGCATTGTCCATTTTTTCGCATAAAATGCAAATATTTCTGTATTGAATACGACGTTCCGACCAGTAAGTGGGGGGCATGTTCTGCAAGTAATCATTATTTCTCCCTTATACCTTAGCTAACAATCAATCCCCTTACCATGCCCTTGAAATTCCGCAGGTCATCGTTGAGCTGTCGAAACTTGGACGCCAATCCAATGCTGACAATCATCACAAACATGTCCATGTAGTTCCATATGAAGGTGGAGAAGACGTTCTGGAACTTTCCCCAAATTGCCAAGGCGGTGGAGTAGCTGGTCACGAAGAAGATCTCGTCGTTGGTGCGGAGAAAGTAATTCTCGATGGGATCAGCGGTGCTATTGCAATATGATGCATAGTTTATGGCCGAAACCATGCTCAAGATGTGCTCGGCTGTTTTTAAATGGAAAAAATTGGTAAATAAATAGATATTTTACAGTTGAACAGTTGACTTACCAAAAGATAGCGTCATTCCCACCAGCATAACCATGGAAATGGAGTGACCCATCTTCCACCTGCCCATCTGTGACTGATACTGCGGCAGATCCTGCTCCACGGTGTGCCAGTACATCATGAGTTGTGGCCACCGCCGCGCCAGATTCAGAGCCACCATTAGCACTAGCAGAACTGAACCCCGGAATATAATGGGCTTAATGCTGTTGAAGCTAATCGGATTGTATAAAACCTTATACAAGGATAGGCTGAAGTTCGTACAGCTCGAGGCGATGAAGAGCAAACAAAAGCAGGTGCGTATGTTGCGCCAGGAGAAGCTCAGATTCGAGGGATGCTTGCCCGTGACCCCCTTCACTGGCATCATGGCGAAGAATTGGGCCACGAGGAGCACACGGCCCACGCCCTGGTGGAAGGTGCCATTGCTGAGGAAGGCTTCCTTGTTGCTGCGGGAGAGCTCTGTTAAGAATTGATTTCATTAGGTAAAGAATTTAAGATTAAGGGTTATATATTTACTGGGTTTTGTATTCCGCACCTCGTACTCCTTTTCAATCTGAGTTTTGTAGGTGTCACAACTTTCCTGGAAGGCTTGCTTGCGGGCACTGAAAGTTAATTAATAATTATAGATTTGGAAAAGGAAATTAATACTTTAATTTTTTAATCTGGCAGTTTTCTTTATTAAAAAACAGTTTCCTTTAGGTCCCACCTCTCGTGAATCAAATCCAGCTTTCGCATCAACGGCGACCTGGTCACCTTCTTCTTAAGCCGGCGCAGCTTGCGCTCCAGCTTTGGCAGAATCTTCATCCTGCGACCGGCTAATACCACTGGCAAATGCCAACTGCTCCGAAGGATTAACCGAATGCAACCGACCAGTGACCAGTGACCATTAAAAACACCTGTTGTTTTGCACTTATCTATAATTAAGGACTAGCTACAACAATGAAAGCACATATTTTGCGGGCTTAACCCTCTGTTGTGGCAACACCCCGAAAAGTTCAGCCCCCAGAGCAGCCGGGCACCTTGTCCTCGCCGTTGAATTGCAGCAAAATCAGTTCGTAGGTCACAATTGTGCCAGCCACCTAGGGATATAGTATATATTAGTTCTATAATTGGTTTCTGTTTTTGTTTACAAACCGAAATAACAACGCCGCGGGTTAGCCGAAAGAATTTCATGCCCGTCAGGGCCACATTGTCCATGTGCACCTCCTCCGAAAAGCGCTTGAGCTGGAATAATAATAATAATTAAACAATTTCAGGTCCTAGTAGAATATCTCATTGCTTACCTCATCGCACCAATATTCACGCGGCACTAGACGGAATATAAGCAGGGGCCGCTTGGACTCATCATTGATGCTGGAGCTATACAGGGACAGGATGAGCGTGCGTCCCAGCAGATAGACCAGAGAGAACCAGAAGTACAAGGTATGCAACACCGAAGGTTTAGTTCTGGAATTAAAAGAAAATATATATAAAATCCTTAGAATTAAGGAAAATATTAAGAACTCACTGCATACTCTTCAAGATTTTGCCACAAATAAAATACAAATTATTGGTAAAGCAAAGCATCGTAATGGTGGATATGGCATTGTCCACCTCCTCGCAGAGTTTGCAGAGATTCCGGAAGTTAACACGACACTGCATCCAGTACTCCACACTGGTGGGCTGCAAGAGTCATTAGTGAAAGAATTATAACTCCTCCTGGTCCAGGACGCTCACCAGTCTCGCCTCTCGCATCATGTAGTCATTCAGCTGACGAAAACGGGCAGCCAGAGCCACACTGACGGCCATCACGAAAATGTCATTGAAATTCCAGGCAAAAGTACTCAAAATATTAATCACTTTGCCCAGCAACCCCAGGAAGTGGGTGTAGTCCACAAAATAGAACACCACGGAGAAGTTAATGAACAGGAAACTGTCCAAGGGACGACCCGGCCACTTGGGACAGAAGTTTACATAGTAACCCATGCTCAGCATGCTCATTATGTGTTCCACTGAAAGAAATCAAATAAGAACTTCAAATTAAAAGAAATGAATTAATAAGTTAGTTACCCAGCGAGCAAGTGGTGGCCACTATGGTGATCCACTTGATGTGCTCCGCCAGGTTTCTGCGTTCCTTGCCCGATTTCAGAGGCGGTAACTTGGCCTCCACTTGTTGCCACTCCTGAGCAAGGGCCGGCCACTTCCTGGCCAATTGTAGGAACGCCAAAGAGATGAGGAAGATGGACATGTAGAAGACCAGAGTCTCCACTGAATCAAAATCGAAGCTAACATTCGTCACGAAGGCAACCAGATAGCCGGAGACTACTCCAAAGCAAAATATGGTGACCAGGGCATAGTAGGTGCGGGCACTGGACCAGGCAAAGGCCAGATCCTCGGCAAACATGGAGGTGATGCCACGAACTGGCATCAGGGCGAAGATTTGGGCAATGATGAGGACTGAAAATAAAAAAGTATTAGAAATTCCAGTCTTTAGAAAAACACAGAGACTTTTTAAGGAAAATGTGGACTCAAAAGGAAATAAAATGTGGTCAAATAATGGCCAAGTCCATTCGTTCTTACTTTGAGAGGATTTTTACTCAGTTTGAGTAACACTTTTAAGAACATAAATACTTTTTATACTGATACTGTGTACAAAATTTAGATTATTTAAGAAAAATCGTCTCAAGGAGTACCTTTAATTCTTAAACTGAGCACAAAATATTCTGAAATTGAGTGCAAAATATTCTTATATTTCTACTAAGAAAAACTTAAATAATAACATGAAGATAACCACAAATATGTATTTTTTGGTAATAAATTTAAAGACTAAATGATATTAACCTGGCTTAATGGCTTCCTGGAAAGACCCACTATACTTGTAGTCCTCCGTTCGGATACGTCGCAGTAGAGCTTTAACTAAGGAATTTTAGGAATCTTAAATAATAAAAAAATTAAAAAAACAACTTACTCATTGCGAAATGAAAACGTTTGGTTGGCCTAGAGACCACTTTGTATTTGAGGATTCCCAGGGTGACACTGAAAACTCAATAACTCAAAATAACCCTTTCAGTGATAAAGAAAGAAACCCCTTACTCGCTGCCCACGCGTGATCTTCGCCAGAACTTGATGCGGGCAATGAACCTGCGTCGCTTAGCAGGGTTCCCAGTGGTCCTGGCCATGTTCGGTGCTCGACTGGCCGCCTCAGTTGCCCCCAACAAGTAGTTAAGCCCACAAATTGCTACTGCTTACGGCTAATTTATGGCCTCCATGCCAATTGTGTGCTTATCTGTGCATAATCTTGTGCAAATGTGAAGAGCTGACAGCCGGCGGTGGCCACAAGCTCATGAAGTATGTATTAATGAAATGGAGAATTGAGTTGGGAGTTGGGAATTAGGAGTTAGGAGAAGAATATGCTCATGGAGGAGCCGGCTGCGCGGCTGCAAATGTCCGGCCGCGTTACGGCACCCTTCATTTGGTGGAAGAGGACCAGTTCGTAGCCCAGGCCAGCGGCGGCCATCTGTGGAGGATTGGGGGGAAAATATCAATATAAACTAAGCAATTATACGTTTAAGATCACTCACTGCAAAGATGAGCCTGCGGGTCATGTGAAAGTATCCCTTTCCGCTGAGAGCAAAGGACTCGTTGCGTAGCGCCTCACTTAGCCGCTCCAGGTCATCACACCAACAGCGTGAGGGAATCTCGTAGAGTGTGTTACATATATCCCTGGCCTCCTGGGGAATCGAAGAAGCAGCCAACATCATGTTCATCAAGCGAGTACAGACATACAGCAAACAAAACCAGAAGTACAGCTCGTCCATAAAGGCGCCTTTGACTCTGAAATATTTTTAAATATATTTTATAAAATGGTTCTATCCTTCAATCCCTTAAAAACTCACTGAAAACTGTGGTAGACTTGCACACAAATAAAGTACAGATTGTGAGCGCAGGACACCATGATCAAACCAGCTAGCTCTTTGTCATAGAGCTTCAGTAAATCATGCAGGTCCAGAAAATCGTTACGAATTTCCTGCCACACCTCCTTTCTTCCTAAATCCTGCCCCAAATTCTGGCGAATGCGCCAGTGCATCTGCTGAAATCGAATTCTCAACGAGCGACACATCAGAACCAGAAAGATATCCCCAAAGTTCCACACAAAGGTCATGGAGATGGTGCTCCACTCGATGTAAAGCACCAGCCAGGAGCTGTAGGGGATCACCGAGAACACCTCCTGGCGTTCACGTTCAAAGTAATTTTGCACAAAGCCCACTTCCAGCTGGCACTCCCGGATTTGCAAATAGTTACTGCAAACGGCACTGCCCACATAGGTGAGGTGTTCGCACAGGGCGGCCACCAGGAGGATTAGGCCCAAGCGGCGAAGATTATGACTGAATTTGATGCCATTGGGGCATTGGTAGCAGGCTTTCAGGAAGATCTGTTCACAGCGCGTGGTCTGAAGGATTATGTGGGGCCATCGGGTGGCTAAGCTTATAAAGGCGCCAAGGCAGAATATTACAATTACACTGAAGCTGAGAGAACCTGGAAGAAAGGATAGGTGTCAGACCTTGAAAATATGCCTAAAAGTATGCAATTATATATTTAGTGATGGAAGAAATTATAGAATTTAACAGCATACTTTTAGACACCTTTATTTGGGAAATTAATTCTCCCAGAGACGTTTTTTAGAAAGGATAGATCATCTTACCTATAGTGTAGATCTTAAAGCCATTATGAAGAACCAGCTTAGCTGAGAGCACAAAATCTCCAATCACAAAGAGGAACACCCCCACAGACACCAGATTAAGTGGAGAGAGCCAGCGAAAACGTACGCTCTCAGGCGGATCACTGGGCCCAATCCCAGATAGGGGCATTACCCCGAATATCCGTGCTACGACCAGAACGTGCCCGATGGCATGGTGCAGGGTATTCTCCTGGTGGCTCTGCTCGGACCGCTCCATCTGAAGTCTGAACTGAAGTAGACAAATTGCTCCTCAGCAGGGGCGTGATAAGTGAGACAACAAAACGTTTTGGACACGCATTGTATCGCTATGATAACATCTGACAGGTATAATTGATTGGGTGCCATTTCACAGAGTACAGCGAGTGCAAAATAATCGAAAAGGAGCATATTAGGATACGTGTATTAGGAGAATATGCTCTTGGAGGAGCCCACGCCGCCCTCACAGAAGTTCTTCTGAACCTCGGACCCGCGCATTTGGTTGATCAGCACGAGTTCATAGACCATCAGAGTGGCAACCATCTGTAATAGAGACATATATTTAATTTATTCTATGAGTTAGGAATACCTTTAACTTACTGCAAATATTAAACGTTTGGTTAAGAGGAAATAACCCTTGCCACTGAGGGCAAAGTGGTCAGCCAGAAAGATCTCGTTGAGCCTCTTGAGTTCCACACACCAAAACTCTGTGGGAATTTCGTAGAGGGTATAGGAGATCTCTCGGGCCTCCTGGGGAATGGAGGAGGCAGCGAACATCATGTTGGTAACACGTATAATGACATAGGATAGGCAGAACCAGAAGTACAGCTCATCGGCATAGTTTCCCCGGGATCTAAGCAAGAAAATTAATTAACTAAGTAAAAGAAAATTCCATTAACTCACTGAAAACTATGATATATCTGCACACACACAAAGTACATGTTGTGGGCACACGAGAGCAAAATTAGCCCGGACAACTCCTTGTCGTAGAGTCCCAGCAGATCACTCAGATCCAACAGGTCACAACGAATCTTCTGCCAGAACTCATTCGGCATCCGCTGTTCCATATGCTGGCGGATGCGCCAGTGCAGCTGCTGGAAGCGCATCTGCATGCCCCGGCAGATGAGCACCAGAAAGATGTCCACAAAGTTCCACACGAAAGTCATCGACAGGGTGGTCCACTCAATGAAGGGTATCCACCAGGAAGAGAAGTGCAGTATGAGGAAGAGCTGCTGGCGCTCGCGCTGGAAATAGTTTTGCCAAAAGTCCGCCTTCAGCTTGCACTCCACAATGACCAAATAGTTGTTGTACAGGGCACTGCCCACATAGGTGGAGTGCTCGCAGAGAGCGGCCACCAGGAGACCCACACCCCAAATTCGAAGCCTCCGGGAGTAGTTACGCCCTGCTCGGCAATCGTACTCGGGCTCCAGGAAGATCTGCTCGCACTCAGCTGTCCGACGGATGACGTGCGGCCAGCGACGGGAGAGCAGCAGGAAAACGCCAAAGCAGAAGATGCAGATCACGCTGAAGCTGAGGGAGCCTGTACAATAATTGTAGAAAATATATAAAAATGATTATTATTAATTCTTACCTATGGTATATATTTTTAAGCCATTATCTAGCACCCTTTTGGCGGATAACACACAGTCCACAATGGAGAAGGTAAATAGAACCAGAGCAGCCAGTAAGGACAAGGAAATCCAGCGGAAGCGAACCTTGTCAGGACGAGAACTTGGCCAGACCCCCGAAACCGGCAGAACGCCAAAGAACTGGGCTATAAGCAGGACTGAAAAAAATAATAATAAGCGAAGATCTATGATCTTTCAGCACTCACAAGGTCCAATTCCGTGCTGAAGCGTGTTTTTAGTCCCCTTTTGTCCTGAATGCTTCATGACTGTGCGCTGTTGGTTAGCAAATGAAAAAAGGACAAATGCTGCCAAAGGACACGCCATAAACAAGAGGGCGGGCTCCATTCATTTATCCTTGTATTTCCCGATTAAGATCTCGAGTGCGGATTTGGTGCATGGTAGTAGGTGGGCGTGACACTTATAAATTTATTTTGTGCGGTTTGAAGTGCCTTAATTCCGGGCTCTAGAATTCCCTGCAGTATTGAGTCTTTTGCCTGATGGCACCTTGGTTGATGACATCCGATATCATGAGCTCATAGGTGATAATTGTGGTGCCCATCTTAGAGAGGGTTAAATATGAGTTTAATAACAAAGGATAGTTTATGGCTCGAACTCACAGCTAGGACGAGTGAGCGGGTGAGGTAAAAGAAGCCACTGCCGGAGAGAGCGGTCATGTCATTGCCCAGCTGCTCGCTGAAGCGCTGGACCTGCGGAAGAGCCTTGTAATATTGTGAGAATTAGAAGGAAGACCCACCTCAATGGACCACGCTCTGCTGGGCACATCCCGCAAGGCTGTGACAATCTTGCGCTCGAAGTCGTTGATAGAAGAGGCCACGAAAATGGTCAGCATGGTGCGGACCACAGCGAAAATCAGAGAGTACCAGAAGGCCAGCATCACCAAGAAGTCCACGCCAATGTTTCTGTTTTAAATTAAATAAAAACCATCAATTCAAGTCCTTACTACCCTCTTACACACCCACTTGAAGCTGTTGAACAACTGAAAGCATATGAAGGACATGTTATTGCCAAAGGCCAGGAGAACCAAGGGAGCTATGGCGGCATCCAGGAGACGCACAAGACGCTTCAATGCCAGGTAGTGCTCCCGCACCTCTGTCCAGAACACCGCTGGCATCACCTTCCTGTGAACAGCAGCTATGCGTCGGTAAAGCTGATGAAATCTGGCAGCCAAGCCAATGCCAATGCACATGATGAAGCAATCGGTGAAGGAGCGCGGATAGGCAATGGTTTCGTTGACCCACTAAAATAATTTAATAATTAATTAAATAAACACTCTAATAGATTTATTCCCACCTCGAAGAGAGGCAACAGCCAAATGTGATAGGGCAGGATCATGTACAGATGCGGTCGCTCCCACTTGTAGATGCTCTCCAAGTAGGTCACATTGATCTTGCACTGGGTACGCTCCATATTGCTTAGGTGAAACGAGTTGAGCAGCAGGAGACAGTGTTCCACTAAGGAAATCATACATTAAATCAATATTTATATAAATTACTCAATCTCCTACACAAAGCCGAGGACATAACCACCGCAAACACAATATGAATACGCCTCTTCATCCTGTACTCTCCATAAAAGCGATAGGGAACCTTTAGGAAGAGCTTCTCCACACCATGCCACGTCCGCATGATGCTCGGCCAATGGATGGCCAGTCTCCAAAAGAATAGGTGCTCCAGTAGACAGACAATGTACAGGGACAGCGTGCTGGAAGTATGAAAGTTAATGGCCACCTTGGCCACATAGTTGAGGACGGCGCCGAATTCGCAACAATTTAGGATCACAATGAGGCCGGAGTAGAAGACGCGCGGCGAGAGCCATCGATACCGGAGGTCTGTCACATCCAAAGCGCGGACATTGGTGACAGGAAACAGCCCATAGATTTGTGAAATGAAAAGAACTGCCAGCAGAAAGAATATTAATTTAAAACATTAATTAATAGAAATTATTCTCTCTACCTTTCGAGACCGCCCGGTGGAATGTCTCGCCCTGCGGCATGGCCGAACTAACAGCACTCACTGCCCGTCGAAGTGCCAATCTGGCGTGCGAAAAGCCCCCAGCAGAACCCAAGGGGCGTGGCTGTGCTTAACGATTTAGCAACTAAGTATTTACAACTAATTGCTGCGCCTGTCACTGGCAGCTGACATGACAAATGGCGGTGGCGTGGGATGAATGAGCGGGTGCGGGTGCGAATGCAGTTGGCGTCCATCAGGCGCACAAGGGCTGCAGTCCTTTGCGTCGGTTGGGTTCATCGAATTGCAGCAGGACCAGCTCGTAGGTGACAATAGTTCCAGCCATCTGCGGGGAGGTGTGAACATAAACTAGCATTTTGCATAAACACGGGTTTACCCACCCCGAAGAGCAGCCGACGGGTGAGGAAGTAGAACTTCTTGCCGGAAAGGGCCACGGTCTGGGAGGTCATTTGAAATATAAGGCGCTCCACCTCCACGCACCAGCTTTGGCTGGACACCCGTCTCAGGACACCCAGACCCCGCCTGGACTCCTCATTGATGTCGGCAGCCGTGAGGAAAACGAAGGCGGTGCGTCCAATGAGGTACAGCAAGGAGAACCAGAAGTAAATGTAGTTGATGGGCCAGCGGAGTTTGCTAGGAGATAATAATAATTAGTAGAAGTAGTACAAGTATATCTTAGAGTAAACTCACTTGAACACATTGAGAAGCTGGTAGCACACAAAATACAAGTTGTTCACACAGGAAAGTAGTATCAGGTTAGACATGGCGCTATCCACATACTCCAGAAGCTCACACATCTTGACGTAATGCTCCCGGATTTCAATAAAAGTGGATTCGGATACCTCCTCGTGCTCCAGCTTACGGATGCGAGAAGTTATCTGCTCAAAGCGATAGGACAGCCCCTTGCTGATCATCATTATGAACAAATCCATGTAGTTCCAAACGAAAGTGCAGGCGCCACCTAATAACTTGGGGTAAAATATAGTTAATATTTGTACTGATTAAACAAAGTTACTAGAAACACTTACCAGTATAAATGGCGCCATTACAGGGCTATAGGGCAGAAACTGAAATACATAGCCATAGTTCGTCTGGATGTAATCATCCATTGTGGCCTCGGCAGTAATATTTCGACAGATCTGAATACGACGCTTGTAGGTCAAGATATTTGAAACTTGGAACAGGGCATGTTCTCCTGGAAAGTTACACGATTTATTTGCTAATAATCACTAAAAGATGCCCAAAAACTCACCCAGCGACAACCCAATGATGGCCAATGCGGCCAACTGCACTCTGCGCGCCAGATTCCTTTTGGGTATCTCGTATGGAGGCTTGGTAAAGACCATCTCGGTTTTGGTCCAGTAGCGGATGAGCGGTGGCCATCGTTTTGCCAGGCGTATGAATATGACATAGGCAGTCAACACACAGCCAAAGAAAACGACACCCCCTATGAAGAGCAATAACTATACATTATCTTTGAGTTATAATTATAATTAACTCACCAAAATTCTTGGCACTGATGCCTATCTTAAGCAGGTGCGTAAGCATGCCCAGAAACATGATACTAATGGCAGCCATAAAGATCAGGGTGACTATCATGGGCACCGACCTATAGGCAAACCGCACACGTCGCGGACTCGGCGCCCGGATGCCCAGCAAAGGCATTATGGCGAAGCATTGGGCCAGAAACATGACTTAGAAGAAAGTTACGTTAGTTTACATTTAACAGAATAAAAATTAAAACAAAAAATAAGTCTTCCTTACACGGATACACAGCTCGATGAAACAAATCCAGACTCTCGTAGTTAGGCAACTTCTCGCTGGCCAGGACATTGAACTCCAGGTTCGATGCCTTCGCAAACTTTGGTGGAGGCGTCTCTAGCTTGGCCCTAACCTCGGTTACAATTGGCTTAATTTCATTGCGCTTAGTAGAAATTTTTCGAAAATTCAGGGTAGTAGGTCCTTCCATGACGCTGGTCTTTTTTGCACTGACACGCAGTGCAGAAATTAGGTTGCAGAGCTTGACATGAGGCGGATTTGGCCCCACAATGGTTTTTGGCGGCACCACGTTCGCATTATACTCGGCCAATGGATGGCCAATCTGCAGAGTAATAGGTGCTCCAGTAGACAGACAATGTACAAGGAAAGCGTGCTGGAAGTATGAAAGTAATTGGCCACCTTGGCCACATAGTTAAGAACGGTGCCGAATTCGCAGAAATTCAAAGCCCGGACATTGGTGACAGGAAGCAGCCCATAGATTTGTGAAATGAAAGGAACTGCGAGCAGGAAGATTATTTGTTTAAACCATAAACTAAAAGGAGTAATAGAAAATCATTTTAATATACTTGAGGGCTTTTTCTCCAGGACACACCTTTCGAGACCGCCCGATGGAATGGGTTGCCCTGCGGCATGGTAAACTAAGAACTCTCACTTCCCGACGATCTGGCGTGCAAAAGCCCCCAGCAGAACCCAGGGGGCGTGTCTGTGCTTAACGATTTAGCAACTAAATGACAAATGGCAGTGAAGTTTGATGAGTGAGCGGGTGCGGGTGCGGGTGCAGTTGGCGTCCATCAGGCGCACAAGGGCTGCAGTCCTTTGCGTCGATTGGGTTCATCGAATTGCAGCAGGACCAGTTCGTAGGTGACAATAGTTCCAGCCATCTGCGGGGAGGTGTGAACATAAACTAGCATTTTGCTTAAACAGGCGTTTACCCACCCCGAAGAGCAGACGACGGGTGAGGAAGTAGAACTTCTTGCCGGAAAGGGCCACCGTCTGGGTGGTCATCTGAAATATCAGGCGCTCCACCTCCACGCACCAGCTTCGGCTGGACACCCGTCTTAGGACACCCAGACCCCGCCTGGACTCCTCATTGATGTCGGCAGCCGTGAGGAAAACGAAGGCTGTACGTCCAATGAGGTAAAGGAGGGAATACCAGAAGTAAATGTGGTTGATGGGCCAGCGGAGTTTGCTACGCGATATAAGAGAAAATAGGTTGAAATTGCCTAAAAAATGTAATTATAAACTCACTTGAACACATTGAGCAGCTGGTAGCACACAAAATACAAGTTGTTCACACAGGAAAGTAGTATTAGGTTGGACATGGCGCTATCCACATACTCCAGAAGCTCACACAACTTGACGTAATGCTCCCGGATTTGTATAAACGTGGATTCGGATACCTCCTCGTGTTCCAACTTACTGATACGAGAAGTTATCTGCTCAAAGCGATAGGACAGACCCTTGCTGATCATCATTATGAATAAGTCCATGTAGTTCCAAACAAAAGTGCAGGCGCCGTTTAATAACTTGAGAAAAAATGTATGACATAATTAAATTATTTAAGCAAACTAGCTGGTTTACCAATATTAATGCTGCCACCACAGGACTGTAGGGCAGCAGGCGAAATACGTAGTCATAGTTCCTTTGGATGTAATCATCCAATGTGGCCTCGGCGGTGATATTTCGACAGATCTCAATACGACGCTTGTAGGTCAATATAGCAGAAACTTGGTAGAAGGCATGTTCTCCTGGAAAGTTACAAGATTTATTTGCTATAAAAACCACCCCTTTAGATTTATTGTTAAACACCCTCTGTTTGTCTATGCTAGCTGCGTAGTCTTTAGTACCTCTCTGAATCGTTGATGAACCCTAGAATTGATGAAATCTTCAGCTTTCCTTCGTCTTTCAGCGATTCTTACTGGCAGTCACCGAAGTGACGTGATTTGATCCTTCTAAGAGAGATTTTAGAGAGCAGATGCTCTTTGCAGCTTCTGCAGCTTGTATTGTATGCCAGTCCCATTTCCGAGTAGACCCAAACCTTGGTATTCCCGAGGTCCAGCTGTATTGAGAGCCCGGCTGTCTCCAATATAGCGAGCACCTCAGTCTGAAAAACCGTTGCTGAGTCTGGGAGAGTGAAGCCGTGTCTTGGATAACGTTCAAAGCAACTGCAGGTCACTGCTGATCCTTGTATCCTTACTTGCTAATAATCAAAATACTTGCTAATAATGAAAGATACCCAGAGACTCACCCAAAGACAGGCCAATGATTGCCAAGGCAGCCAACTGCACTCTGCGCGCCAGATTCCTTTTAGGTATCTCGTATGGAGGCTTGGTGAAGACCATCTCGGTTCTGGTCCAGTAGCGGATGAGCGGTGGCCATTGTTTTGCCAGGCGTATGAATATGACATAGGCAGTCAACACACAGCCAAAGAAAACGAGACCCACTGAGAGGAGCAAGAGCTCTAAATTATCTTTAAGTAATAGTTATAATCATTAACTCACCAAAATTCTTGGCACTGATGCCTATCTCAAGCAGGTGCTTAAGCATGCCAAAGAAAAAAATGCTGATGGCAGCCATGAATATCACGGTAACTAACATGGGCACCGACCTATAGGCAAACATCACACGCTTCGGATTCGGCGCCCGGATGCCCAGCAAAGGCATTATGGCGAAGCATTGGGCCAGAAACATGACTTAGTAGAAAGTTATGTTAAGTTTATATATTTGTTAGAACTAAAATTTAAAAATATAAGGCTTCCTTACATGGATACACAGCTCGATGAAACAAATCCAGACTCTCGTAGCTGGGCAACTTCTCGCTGAACTCCAGGCTCGATGCCTCTGCAAACTTTGGTGGAGGCGTCTCTAGCTTACCGTGAACTTCGCTCTCCACGGGCTTAACTTCATTATGCTTAGTTGAATTTTTGCGAAAATTCAGGGTAATAGGTCCTTCCATGACGCTGGTCTTTTTTGCACTGACACGCAGTGCAAAATTTAAATAGGTTCCAGAGCTGGACATGGGGCGGAGTTGGTTCCACAATGGTTTTTAGCGGCGACCAGGTGAAGTGCCGCTTGTTACCACTAATTACGGGTTTTAGCCTATAAGCTTAGCCAGAGGATATAAACAACAATTATGGGACAAGTTCTCGCTAGGCGAATATGGTGGAGCAGGTCAGACTTGAGGAACATGTCGAAGGCATCGGATGGCATCCTCAAACACCTGAAGGTGCGACGCCAAAAGCAGCGAGCTGTCGTCACCATGAGATGGCGCTGTGCCCAGGGAGGATTGGAGTTCGAGCAGCTGGATACGTTTTACAGAGCCATCAGGCCATGTGAGTTGATGGAAAATATAGTTTGACCTTTAATATATATCCTTTAATTCTAATTAAAGCGAGTGTTTATCTCAGAATATTTCTACAGATCAAACTTAAATAAAAATGATCATTTTCTAAACTGTTTTTTAGATCTCTGTGTGGCACAATTCTTTGGCATTATGCCCTTATCCAATATCCTCAGTCGCAATCCCCAGGACGTTAAATTTAAAGTGCGTAGCCTTGGAACTGTAGTCACCGGCCTGTTCCTGCTTCTTGGAAGCCTAAAGACTCTTATCCAGGCGAATGTTCTCTTTAAGGCAGGCCTCAATGCCAAGAATATGGGTGCGTGGAAATCCTTTCTTTTTTGAGAACTCGAGACCCACTATTCCCACCTTTTAGTTAGCTTGGTTTTCCTTATTGTGGGCATTATCAACTGGTTGAATTTTGTTGGTTTCGCTCGATCCTGGCCGCAGATTATGTTGCCCTGGAGTTCCCTGGACATTCTGATGCTATTTCCACCCTACAAGAGATGCAAGCGGACTCTTCGTTCCAAGGTCAACATGGTTGTGTTTGGGGTGGGTTGTGTGGCGTTGGGTGAGTTTGGCTGCTTTATCCTTATGTTTCTTTTATGGAACTGTTCTTCTTTGCAGTGGAGCACGCTCTTTACTATATCTCTGGATATTATAGTTATAGCATGCATATCTGGCATTGCCAAACGAATCATTCGCATGTCTCCTTTGGTTTCTATTTGGAAAAGGAGTTCTCCGACGTCTTGGTTCTGCTGCCCTACAATATGTTCTCCTTCGTCTATGGATTTGTAAGGATTATTTATAATTATAAACAAGAAACTTCAACTTAGAATGGCTCTTAAAATATGTTAGTTTCTGAATGGAAGCTTTACCTTTTTGTGGAACTTTATGGACATCTTTATAGTGATTACCAGCCTAGGACTGGCTCAAAGATTCCAGCAATTTGCCGAAAGAGTCATGGACTTGGAGGGTCGCGTAAGTTGGCTTAAAAATATTAAAAATATTTTTTTATATATATACTTTTCCGTTTAGCATGTTCCGGATGCCCTGTGGTACGATATCCGCCGGGATCACATACGCCTCTGTGAGCTGACCAGTTTAGTGGAGACCAGCATGTCCAGCATTGTGTTTGTCTCCTGCGCGAATAATGTCTATGTTATATGCAACCAGGCTCTGGCCATCTTCACGTGAGGGATTCTATATCCTTATTCCTTTTTCCTTTTCATTTCAGTCATTAATAAATTATTTTTATGACTTAGCAAGCTACGACATCCCATTAACTACGTGTACTTCTGGTACTCCCTGATCTTTCTGATGGCCCGGACCAGCCTGGTCTTTATGACCGCCTCTAAGATTAGGGATGCCTCGCTGTTGCCTCTGAAATCCGTGTATCTGGTGCCCAGCGATCACTGGACTCAAGAGGTGCAACGTTTTGCCAATCAGCTGACCAGCGAGTTTGTTGGCTTATCCGGATATCGTCTGTTTCATTTGACAAGAAGGAGTCTCTTTGGGGTAGGTTTTATGGTATTTTAAGGTATCTACTTACCTAACCCTTACAGATGCTGGCCACCCTGATCACCTATGAGCTGATGCTTCTGCAAATAGATGCCAAGACTCGCAAGGAAGGTCTGCAATGTAATTAAGAAGGGAAAATATAGAAGTGGTAAAGATCTCGGAGTATTCTTGTAATATGAACCAAAATGTAAAATATAGTTTAATAAACTCATCTACACCCTGAATAATAATTGAAATTAAATTTCAAACTCTGCCTCCTTTGAAAGTTCATCAAACTCTAGCAGGGCGCTGGTGCAACAGGAGGGTTATGGTTAAGGGTTCCTGGTGATTTCGTTGGCCAAAATGCTGCCTGGGATAATTGGCCATTTGAAATATCATTTCAATTTTCGGGCTGGCTGTCATCCTCAGAGCACGGGTGAGTCCGCAAATGGGAGGGCAACCAAAGTCGTTTGCCATTAGTTTCAATTATTTTTACACATGTACACAAACGTAATGTTTAGGGCAACTCAACGAGTTGTCACTGGCGGAGGAGAGGGTATCTAAAGGTGCCAAGAACACTGGAGGAGGAGGAGTAGTTGCCAAACAGGAACGAGAGCAGGAGCCTTTCGAAATGGCTTTTCAATTTCAGGACTCAGCCTTTGACACTTTGCCAATTAACACTTTCCTGGTTACCATTTGCCATTTTTGTTTATGGAGGAGACGCGCTCCCTCTCTATTTCTGGAGAGGAGCGGGTGGCAATTATCCTGTCAGGAAAGTTTGTACGCAGCCGAAGCAGGTAGCAAAACAAAATGCCAGCAAAAACAAAGGCCGCGGTCATTAAGGGGCGCCGGCACCCCCGTTTCCGGACGCACGTGAGTCAGTGGCAACCCTTGAGCCCAGCCTTTGTTGTGGGCCCCGCTGTCATGACAACCGCTCGAAAATGAAAACCGAACGCACGCCCCGGGAGAAAATTTTCACTCAGAACGTTAGGAGCCGCCGAGGAGCGAGGCCATGAGCCACAAGCATGAGCATGGACATCCCGGAGACCGTATCCGTGCGCAAGTTCCGCGACTTCTCGGCGCGCCAGAAGCAGGAGCTGTACGAGACGCTGCTGGAGCTAAGCGAGTCCATAGAGGAGCTGCCCAAGAAGTCGCTGCGCAAGACCCTGGAGCTCACGCTGGCCGTGCTGGAGTACAAGGGCGAGCAGGTGCAGCGGCTGCAGGAGCAAGGTGGCTCTCAAGGAGCAACCTCTGACCGCCGCCTGCAAGACGAGAATGAGAAGCTGAAGCGAATGCTGCAGAAGCTGGAGGATGAGCGTGATGGCCTGAAAAGCAAGAACAAGGAGGTAGGTATAGGGTTTTCTAATAAAAGGAAGTATAACTTAATCAAGTCTTCCAACAGTTAGGGGAGGAAATCCGTCAGTTGGAGCTGCGCTTGAGGGAGGCGGCCCAGCACGCCGAGGCCAGCGACAAGGACTCATCGGATCCGCTGTCCGAGCTGGACAAGCAGGAGCAGCTTCTCCAGAATATCGATGCCAAGAATAAACACATCAAAAGGCTGCTGAAAGAAATAGAGGTGAGTGGAGAGATATTTCCCTTTTTGGCTTTAATTTTAAATTTTAAATTAATCTCTTTGCTTTTTCAGACTCTCCAAAACCAAAATATAGTCCAATCCAAGACAATAGTGCTCCATGAACGAGAGCTGACGAACATCAAGGCCAATCTGGTACAGCTTAGCCAGGACATCACCAAAGTGGAAGAGGAACGCAAGTCTCTCAAGCAAAAGGAGCAACAGCAGCTGCTGGAGATCTCTCGTCTGGAGGGAAATGTCACCTTTCTGGAGGTTGAGCGTGAAAAGCAGGAGGTGGAAATGCGTCAGTTCCTGGACAAGTACGAGAGCAAGTCCCTCGGATGGCGGCAAGTGCTCGAGGAGCGGGACAAGGAGGTCGAACGTCTGAAAAAGCAGCTAGAGGGCAAGAGTACCAACTCACTGCTGACCAGTACTTCCAGCAATCAGAGTCATCTGGAGGATGAGCAGGTTAAAATGAGACATGTAAGTAAAACATTTTACTTCATATTTATTTTTTATAAACTTACCATGTTTTCCCACCCTTAAAGCTCCTCGAATCCCGCGAACAACGCATCGAAAAGCTGGAGGAAAAGCTCAAATCAATGGCCAAGGAAATGGTCAACTCCACCAAGGTGATGAACCAGTTGTCCGTGGAAAGGGAGCGCGCCCAGGATCCGGAGCTGCCACGTGCTTGCTGTCAGATGATCGAGGAACGCCTTCGAGTGGCCAGTGCCCGCAACCAGCAGCTCTCCGAGATGCTGGAAGCAGCCGAGCAGGACAACGTGCTCAAGTCCAAGCAGGCACTGCACGCCTTGAGTGCTCTGGAATCCTACAAGCGGGGTGAGGATGGCCTGGTGCCTGCCTTGAGACGCTGCTCTGGACTGGAACAGAAGCTGGCGGAAAGGGACAAGCAGCTGAGGACCTACATCCAGGAGTTGAATGCCCAGCATGAGGTGGTGCAGGAGAACGAGCTGCTACGCCGTCGTCTCCACATACCCGATGATGTGGTGGTTTTGGCCAAAAATGTGCGTTCCAAGCAGCGGAACAAGGACAAGCAGATCGAGCGGCTGACTCTGAAGCTGCGCACATCCGAGGAGCTGCGTCTTCAGCTGAAGCTGGACAAGAGTGAGCTAAGGTGGGTTTTTGTATAAGATACAAGCTTTCTTCGCCTAACCTTGATTTCCCTGCAGGCGGAAGCTCTTGGAGCTGCAGAAGGAGCAGCCACAGATGAATCCATTAGATGAATCCCTGCTGCTGCAGCAGCCCAGCGAGGTAGGCGAAGTCCCCGCCAGTGTTGCCTTGGAGAACTCTCCGCGACGTGGCCAGGGCGATGGAGCAGCCAGCTCTGAGATGCAAAATCGTTACGAAGAAGTCCTTGCCGAGAATGAGACTCTTCGCTCGGGCATGTACGAGATTCTGGAGAAGTTGCGGGAGTATGACGGTGAGTTGTGAGATTTAGTTGAAAGAAATCTATGCAAGTACCATATTTACAGCCACCTCGGAGCACATAACCATTGATTCGGAGTTGCTACGTCGCCTAATCGAAGCTCTTCCTAGTGGGGCCGCCACGCCGCAGCGCCTTCAGGGACAGCTGCTTGAACTGAAGGCCCGGGAGGAGGCACTGCGTCAACTGTTGCAACAGCAGAACTACAGTGACTCGGAAACGGGTGAATTGTCCTCTGTGCAGAGCTTGTGCGATGTCCCAGAGATGCCGGAGGAACAGGCGGAGCCGGAGGATCCTCACATCAACACCGCTACGCGCCCCACAACGCCAACTGAGGCAACCGAGGGTTTGCAGCGGCCTGTCATCGTGGATGCAGACACGGAGCCCAGGTCAGAGACGCAGGCCGAGTTGGTTATCCTCCGGAAGCATTACCAGGAACTCCGTCTTCACATGTCCGCCGATGGCAGCGAGTTGATGAGCCGCAATCAGCAGCTCCACGATCAGTTGGTCAGCTTGGAGCTGCAGCTGGCCAAGCAAAGTAGTTCCTACGCCTACATGCGCAAGGATTACGATCTGCTGCTAAGCGAAACCAGGAAACAGGAACTCCGCTTCATCGAGGACAAGGCATCCCTTTCCAGGCAACTGGAGCAGCAGAAGAGTGAGGTGTCAGCCACCCGACAGCAGTTGGAGGAAGTGCAGAGAAGGCACCTGTACACGGCCGAAGAGCAGCAGCAGCTGGAGCAGCGCAACGCCATGCTTAGCATGCAGCTTGGCCAGGCAATGGAGCAGATGATGGGCGAGCTAAAGCTGCCTGATATATGCGTAGAGTATGGCATAATCAAGGACAACCATCAGCTGGACTATATCACGGCCGAGGATTACGAGAAGCAGCAACAGGAGCTAGCCAATTGGCGGACCAAGCAAGCTGAGCTGCAAAGGGAAACTAAGCAGTTGGAGGGACTCCTGCAGGTGGCCAATGGACAGATCCACTCTCAGCAAAAGCTACTCAATGAGATCACCGATAACCACATCAACCTGCGTCACTTGGTGGCCGATCTTCAAAGCAGCTCCAATGAAAAGCTGATGCTGGCCAAGGTTCAACGGGATTTGGATAGTGGTGAGTCTTCCTTCCAGCAGCTAGATTCCTTTACCTATTAAGATCCTCTCTTCAGTCAAAGCTGACTGCTCTCGCTTAGAGACAGAGCGAGAGCAACTGCAGCTGAAGGCGGACTCCCTGGAATCGCAACTGGTGGCCAGCGAGCTAACCCTGAAGCAAGCACAGCAGGACTTCCAGCAGGAGCGAAGCAACAGCGACATCAAGCTCAAGTATAAGCTCTTAAAACCTCGATCCTGAAGGGTTGTCACAGTAATTATAATCCTTTCAGATTCCTCAAGCATTCGTTGTTCACTCTAAAAGATAAATATGCCAAATTTACGCCCCTGGTCTTCCTCACCAACTTTGTGTTCGCCTACCAAAAGTTCCAGCGCCGCCTGGAGGAGGAGCAAATGCAGCAGCAACAGAAACCAGATCACACAGCTTTCGTTGAAGAGCTGACCGAAGCTGTTCAAGCCAAGATTGCGCCCAATGAAGAGAGCTCCCAGCAGCTGGTCAAGCTCATCAAGTCGGAGACCCAATCGAGGCTGCTGGAACAGCGCTGTGAAGTGCTGCAATCGAAGCAGGAGGAGCTCCACAGGGAACTGGGCGAGTTGAGGCTGCGACAGGCCACCGACATGGAGCACTGGCAAACCATTCAGGCTCTGTTCGGCGAGGGGGTGGCGCCATCACAGCCCAAAGTGGATGCGGAAACCAACACGGAGGCAACTACGCCCATTCCGGCCATGCGAAGAGCCGCCCAGTTGATAGACAAGCAGTCCTCGCCCATTGGCTCGCCGCTCAGACGGCATCCGCACCTGGACAGCTCCACGCAGACGCAGGTGGATTCAGTAAAACTCTCAGAGACAGCAGTCCAGACGAATAGCATCCTCAGCCAACAGAATCAGGCCGTGCAGACATCAGAGGCAACGGAGGACAGCAGAAGGGATTCCCATGTGAAACTGGAGGAAATGCAAGCTTCGTAAGTTGAGATTTAATATTTAAATTTATACAACCAAACCTTTATTTAATTTTTTAAATTAATTACAGCCTCCAAGAGGCCAACCAACGCATCGAGGACCTTTGCAAGCAGCTGGAGGCCTCCAGAACGGAGACCCGCGATTCCGAAAGTCCTCACAGTGGCGTGGTCGAAAAGACCATACTCTCCTTCCACACTCTGCTCCTGGAGAAGGATCAGTCCATTCAGAAGTACCAGGACCTGTTGCAGACGGAGAGGGATCAGAGCCAGCAAGCCATAAGCAAGCAGGCGGCTGAAAATGAATCCCTGAGGGCCACCGTAAACAATCTTAACTTTAACATTAAGACCAAGGATGCCGAGATTCTTGAGCTCAAGGGGAAGTTGGAAAAGAAACCCAAGGCTTTGGCGGAACATAGTACTCCTACCGAAGTCAGTTCCAGTTCCGAGACCTCCATTAATGAGCTAACGGATGAGAAGATCGAAGAACTCTTCGAAAGCAGCACTGGGGAAAGAGCTCCAGAAGATGTTGAGGTAAATGTGGAACCTGAAGAGCCACCAATTGAGGAGCCCGAAGGTGAGGAGGAGAAACAGGACACGGAGGAGCTCAAGGAGCTGCCCACTCTTCATAAGCAAATCAAGGACTTGAAAGACAGACTGGAATACAATGAGAAAAACCTAAAAACGCGAGAAGAGGAAGTGGAAATCTTAAAGGAGAAGTGAGTTGTGAATAGGAGAAGTAATCCTTACTAATCTCACTCTTTAACCAGGTTGAAACTTTGCCAGGAGCGTGAAAAGTCCGTGGAAAGCATTCCACCTCCAGAGATGGATCAGCTTCGCGTCTTCCTAGATGAGAAAGATAAACACATAAAGGATCTGATGGATACACTAAAGAACTTCCATGTAAGGGAACTTTACAATTAATAAAACAAGAAATATGATTACTACCTTTAAAATTCCTAGGACGACCAGCAGCGCTACATTAATGATACTTCCAATTTCTCCGAGGAGCAAATAGCCAAGCTGGCGGCAGATCTCAATCGCACAGAGGCCACCAATAAGATCTATCACACCCAAATGGAGGCACTGCGTCGCCAGCTGGCCAATGTCACGCAGCGCGAGAAGCAGGCTCGCGATCTCAGCCAATCCCTGCGGCAACAGCTGCTCAAGCGTCCTGTGGTGTCCATCAAAACAGAGCTTAATGCCCGGACAAAGAACGAGAACCAGCAGAAGCGCATCCATCAGCTAGAGGCAGATCTGGATGAGGCACGTGGCCAGTTGCAGCGCCAGCATAGGCTCCTGGAGGCCAAGCGCACGAAAAGTGCCAACGAGGTGGGTCTCTGGGAGAAGCAGAAGCGATGGCAGCAGCAGGCGGAGAAGAACAAGGCGAGGCTGGAGGAGACGGAGCTGGCGCTGGAGAAAACCCGCAGTCTCCTGCAAGCAGCACGCACCACCATCGCCCGGCTGGAGAAGGACAAGCAAATGCTGGAGTCCAAGCTAGGCAGGAACGGAGTTTCCAGCAATGGCAGCTCCGGCAATGCCCTCAAGTGCTGTCGCACTCCATCGTGTCCCAATCTGCAGCATGTGGGTGTGAGCAAGTTCATTCCGTCGCCGTCGGAGAGTCCGGAAACCTACACGGGTCCCAGCAGCGAGTGCAGCTCTCCGGCTCACCATCCCCAGTCCAGCGATGGTCACTTCTTTGACCAGAGTCAAGCGGATCTTATAGAAGCCCTCAAATCCCGCATAGAACTGCAGCAGCGCAAGATCATTGCCATGGAGCTGGAGGGCAGGGGCAGCAATGCCTTGACCACGGAGCTGGAGAAGTTGCAGGAACGATGCCAGGCCATTGAGGCGCAGAATATTCGACTAGAGGCGAGGAATCTTCAACTGCAGCTGGATACGGATCTCTTGAGGCAGGGTGACAGCAGCGATCGCTTGCAGAAGCGCATCAAGCACTTGGAGGAGTAAGTGGAGGCCATCTTTACCAACTTAGCTTATCACACATCCTATTTCCAGTTATATCCTGGCCTTGAAAGAGGAGATGGCTCGCAACGAATCCCGACGAGAGCTGTGCAAGTGCACTGGCCTGAAGGTGAACACCAATCAGGGCCAGTCGGCGGAGCACACGATCCTCTCGCTGCGCAATCTCGTGGAGAAGCTGCGCTCTGAGAACAAGTTCCTCAAAGATGGCCGGCGGTCCACGGAGTCACGCAGCTCCACGGACTCCGCGCCTGTGGACGCGGCGAGACTGCAACAACAAAATACAGAGGCGCTGGAGAAGATTAACGCCCTTCAGCAGGAGCTGCAAAAGCGTACCAAGTGCGAACAGTGCGGAGGACGCAGTAAAGTATGTAGAACTTAAACTATATTATATTCAAATAACACGTAACCTTATAATAGGACTCCACCAACGAGGAACTCAAATACATCAAGGAGCAACTGGTGAAGAAGACGCAACTCCTGCAAAAAGCTAAGGTCCTACTGACGCGTGCCGCCGCCAAGGAGAAGGTGCTGAGGGAACAGCTCGCCTTGTGGAAGCGCAAGTGCTCCGAGCTGCAGAACGTGCCCGTGATCGACGAAATTAGCGAATAGGCTATTATTTAACCATAAGATGAATGTTGTACAGCGCAAGAAGAATAAAATACGTTTTTTTTGCACTTAACTGGGTTTTAGATTTGGCGGCCATTTTCAGAGTTGCCAGATCGAGACAAAAGTAGTGATGAAAGATTATTATACGATTAATAACGATTATTTTATATGATAGTGTGGGGTTTTAATCCTTTTTAAAATATATATACAATACTGTTATTTATAGGATAACTTGAATTAGTTCATATATATATTTTTCAATAGCTTTTTATAATCCTCCAAATACAATCACGAAGCTTATTGTTCCCCAAACTATCGTCCATCCCTAGGCTTATCAATTATCTGGAGCATGAATACCCCTGTTGCCGGTATTAGTCGGATGGCTAAACAACAATAAGCAGGCGTAATCTGATTTAAGTGGACAATTATTGGACTTTGCCATCATTCCATCCGGTGCAAGTGAAGATGTCGTACCAAGGATACGAGAAGCTGCTCGTGGAGCAGCAGGGCAAGCTCCTTGTGGTGAAATTCAACGATCCGCGCAGGAAGAACTGCATCAACAGATTCTGCTACCAGGAGATGACCCGGGTTCTAACGGAGGTCAACGACGATGAGGGCGTGACTGTGGTGGTTTTCACCGGCGTGGGAGATTACTTTACGGCCGGCAATGATTTATCTCAGTCCGGTCAGGTTGATGATATCAACGAGTTTTTTAAGCAGTCCAATGCTCTTTTCAAGGCAATGGTTCTGAGTTTTGTCAACTGCAAGAAGATTGTGTTTGCCTTGGTCAATGGACCAGCAATTGGCATTGGAGCCACCATCGTGGGCCTTAGTGATGTGGCCTGGTGCTCTGAGACCGTGAGTTTACAAGAAGTCTGTAGTATTTGATAATAATTATCCAGTAATTGCCCTTTTCAGGCATATTTCCTCGCCCCCTTCACCAAGTTGGGCTTGGTGCCGGAGGGTGGCTCCTCCTTTATGTTTCCCCTGATCCTGGGCCGATCCAAAGCCTCTGAAGTGCTGCTCCTGAACGAGCCACTCTCCTCCGCGGAGGCCTACAACTTCAACTTTGTTGCCCGAGTGTACAAGTCCAGCGAACTGGACTCTGTGATCTGGCCAAAGTTGAAACAGTATGCCGAGCTACCTCCAAACTCCCTGCAACAGGGAAAGCGCCTCATCAAGGAGGGATTCCTGGAGAATCTCCTCAAGGCCAACGATTCCGAGTGCCGCCAGCTGCTTGAGAGTTTCCAGCATCCGGAGTTTTTCCAGGCCATCATGGATTTTGCCAGTCGCAAAAGAAAATCAAAGTTGTAAATGTCTATTGTTTTCTGTAACTATTGCCAAAATAGTTTATGAATTATAATCGGAGCTAAGAGATCGAATCATATATCAAAATTTTTAAAATTGCATTTAATTAGATTTGATATTTAAAGAGTTGTTATGTATATATGGAAATATATTTTGAACCAGGGTTGTAAATGTCTGATTTTTAAATATTCATGTCAATATTGTCGATGTTTATTCTTGGTTTGTGATGCCGATAAGTTTTATTAATGGGCTTTTCTTTCAACAATATTAGGAAAACAAACAAAAAATGCTAGATAAACAAATAGTAACTTCTTTAGTATAGATTAAAGTTTACAAGTAAACTAAATTACAATTGAAGAAGCCTCAAAAAATACAATAACGGAATGTTTTAAAATAATTGTTCGCTATTGAAAAAAATAAATAAATATTAAACTAAAAAATAAATTTATAGATTGTTGAAATCGCGCGAAAAGTGCAGTGTACTCGTTGGTAAAATGATTTTCCCTCTCTGGCAACTTTTCACACTCCTGAAAGAGCGTTGCCACTCTTGGTAACTCTGCACAATCGAATTAGCTGATGGCTGCCTATCGACTTTTGGCGCTGAAGTTTAAATACAGTTTTTGCACTCATTTATAGTTCACTTTATTATTGCATACATACGAGTATTCGTTTATTAACATATCATTTGACCGATGCTTTTGTTCGTTTGTGTGTGTGTGTGTACGTATATAATATGTATATGACCGTATTATTTATTTTAGTTCAACATTGAGTAGTTCCCCACACTCACAGAATTGCTGCTGTTTTCCGCTCTGCAAAAAGCTTAAGTTATGCCAGCCCTGCTTGTGATAATGAACTCGTTCGTAGTGACTTAGATTACACTATGCTTTACATTCCTGTATCAACTATATCTCTAGGCTAGACCATAACTCCATAACTAGGAAAATTCGTTGGCCTCTCTTCTCTGCTTCGGCTCTTCAGAGCTCTGTTCCGTTCCGAGTACTCTTAGCTTAGCTTAGACTTAATCCTAGGCGTGCCTGCTCATGTACAAATTGATGATAGACGTAGAAACATATCTATAATAGCCAGTTAAACTTAGGCTGCGTTTTTAGTTATTTCTAATAACTGCCCTATCCAAATTCAAATACTTTACAATTAATCAACAAAAAGTGCTACAGGATAAACGATGTTCTCTCCTTCCGTTCCGTTCATATTGTTTACTCCCACTTAACCTACACACCTATCGAGATAATCGGGGGAACCTTAGCTAAACTCCCACCTTAACCTACTCGCAGTCAGCTGGAGGAGTGCCAGGAGATGGAGCATCATTACCAGATGCCACCACGTGGCACGAACCACTCCAGCGGCACCATGATGCAGTTCGGCAAAGCTTTCGCCTGGAAAAAGGGAAATATATTTATTAATTGGGGTTAATTTTTGTGGGTTTTAGATTCCTCACCGTTCAGAATGTGCACCACTATGGTAAAGTTCTGGTAATCGCTGATGGAGCACGTATAGTTGCCCGAGTCCGTTTTGCTAATCTTGGCTATGGACAGCGTCGAGTTGGCTCCATCCTCCATCAGTTCCGTTTTGACGCTAGAATCCCAAAAAGAGAAGGGGTAAATATATTTGCTGACAGTTCAGATTAAATTAAAAATTATCGTGACTCACCTCACGCCCCCTCGAGTTACGTCATAGTTAAGGATGTTGTCAATGTGCTTCCAAAAGACCACAGAACTGGTCATGGCCACATTCCGCACCACACAGGACAACTGCAGTGTGGAGTCAATCTCGTAGTACTTCTCCTGTAGAGGGTCCCCCACCTCGTCCACTATCATTACTTTGGGAGCTGTGTAAAGTCACATAAGCATAAATTTTTGGCGTAATTTTTAAGATTTTTAAATTATACCATTCACATGCAGGTTAATCTGGATGACGCGGGGCGGATGGGTCGAGATCTGGCACTCGTATATGGCCTCGTCGTCCTTCTTCACATTGGTTATCTTCAGTCGCCAGTTGTTGGGATATTGGAACTCTATTTTGTAGCGTTTATCACCCGTGTACGTGTGCATGCCCACGGTGAGCAGGTCCAGGGCATTATCCTCATCCTGCGTGTTGTGGCGCACCCAAGAGACCTAATAAAGGGGCAAAGGATTAAATATAAGAGATAGTCAAGTCTATTCAATATTATTTATTTGAGCCCTTAGATCGGTTTCAAGAATTATTAATTAATTTATTAAATTAATAACTACTTTTCTTTCATCAAATGTTTAAAAATGTTTTAATGTTAGTAATCCTAAGATAAATAAAATATAAAAAATAAAATATTTAACTTAAAAAACAGCTACATAAATATATATGTTATTTACAAAAGACAAATTATTATTTATACCACGAAGATGATAGAATGTAATTCTTAAAAAAAAAACATCAGGATTTCTGAATTCATTAAATTAAATAACTGTTTTTAAGGATAATCAACATTAATTGTATACTGAAACTAGGTCCCTTAGTTCCTCACACCATTCTAAGCTAAATCTATTCCACTAAAAAGTTTTATTAGGGTTATACAAATTTTGTAATAATTTGTACGAGGAAATAATGTTTTAGAATTTCCTTAGAATATAGAACACGTATTAAGTAAACGATATATTTTTAATACTTATTATAATTAAGAAGAAAAGGACAGTTTTTTGTATGAAGCTGCCATTATTTTAGTGAAACTATTTATATGAGAAAAATTATAAATAAAATAAAATCCCTAATAATAATTACGTTTAAAATCAACTTACAGTCTTATCCTGCAGCAGTGAGATCCTGCAGTTTAGGTGGATGCTGGAGCCCGCCTGCACGGTGAGATTGGTGGCCTGACCCACACGCTGCATATCCTCGAAGTGGGGTCCATACCTGCAGGATTACCACTCCATTACTACCCGAAGGATTACCCCATTCCAACTCCACCACTCACCGCTGATCGTGATGGTGATGCTTGTTGGCCGAGGAGAACGTGTCGAAGATGTAGTTCAGCATGGGCGCGTCCGTCTTCTGGCCCTTGGACAGCGGATGCTTGCTGTCCACCTTGACAGCGGAGGTGCGGACATTGCTGCTCCGATTCCTGGCCGGCTCCGTGGGCCCCACGACCACGGAGGAGACATTGGATGAGCTGACTGTGGCCACTGTAGCCGGCACTAAGGCATTTACTTTCTGGCTGCCGATTTGCTGGAAGGAGTTCTTCCGCCCGGAAGAGGAATCCGGACTGGTCTTGGGCGCCACCGTTCCACCGGCTTGCAGGGAGAGAGACTCTAAGTCCTGGGATTTACCCCCCGAGAGGATCGCCGCTGACGCTGACGTCGATGTCTGACCCTCCGGGATGACGTAATCGGCATCGTCCGACTCCGAGTCCTCCTCCTCCAAGGCCCGACTAGTCCCATCCGCTGGAAAGGAGTTATCGATTTCATTCGAATCTGGAGACGGTCCGGGTAGGAGAAATAGAGAGAGGGAGGAGTGGCGTAAGTTGGGAATTGATGACATGGCTCAAGCCCTCATATGTGTGTGTGCCTATATAGGTTTGTATGCTAATGCCAAGTCTGGCGCTGGCTGCGGGGGAGTTTGTTTATTCGAGGAGGGAGTACACTGAAACAACCTCCTGGGATTATACAAATGTTTGGTTTGGTCCACCGAAAGCAAACAATGGAATATTTGGCCTGTCATCCGTTGTAACCCAATTTGTCAAACTGCATTTTCCTTTTTTTTTTGGCTTGCTAGCAGAAGAGCTTTTGTGTGATTTTAAGGTTTTGTTTTCGATGTCTTTAACCTTGGAAAAATTTTAAATTTGTTTCAAGGAACTTAAACTCCATTATTTTAAGTTTCTGAAGACAAAAACCAGCCTGTGAGCTTTATTTCTTTAAATTAAGAATTTTATTTAACTAAAATATATGTTTTGTGTTTCGTAATCGCAATTTATATAAAGAAACCTCTTGGTTTTTATTTATTCACTGTTTAAAAATACTTTTAAATAAATACAGTAATTAAAGATATGTAAGCACTTCTCTGAACATCAATTTAAAGTTTGTTTTCTTCTTTTTAAACAGCAAAATAACCTTATTATAAATTCAAGAGGCCGTAAGTACTTTAAGCTTAATTCGCTTTCAAAAACTTGTAGTAAATGGCAATAGAAAATCTCATTAAATCTCTTATTAAATTATAACTACTTATTTATTAGTAAAGTATATGCTTAACCGAAAACTAAGCTTCAGGATGGGTATCAGCCATAGCTGCCAGGGCTTTTGGCTGAAATTTAATCTAAAATGGCTTAAATTTCAACGAAATCCAAACAAAATCAAGAGAAAGTTGAAGTCTCGCCTAACGTTTCCGCTCTCTGAAATCCTTGTTACATAAATTATTTAAATAAAATAATGAAAAAGAATGGGGAGTGAAAGATAACTGACATGTGTCAAGAGTTTTCATAACAAACTTGCATCCTCTGACTAAAAGTTAAGGGAATAACTTTTTCACTTTAGTTGTGAACTGCAAACCGGACTAGTTAAGAATAAAAGGAATTACAAATTAAAACATGCAAAAGGGTTTGGGAAGAGGCTTGCTAGAAATATTATTTTGTAACCTCCTAAACTTGATTGAAATTGTTATAAACTAAACAAAAATAAACGTATATTTTTATGTTCATTTATTTATTGAAGATGATAGTAAAGTTTACAAAACTAAGTGCCAGCTACAAGGCCTTCGACTACGAAATTGTATAATATACAAACTATTTGTAGGTTTTCTTTTTTTAAAGATAAAGTTTTGTTTTGGTTTACATTGATTTTTTAGGAATTTTAATATCCTTATTATATTTTCTGTTGCCCTATGTTTAACTATAATAATCTGTTATTCGATACAACCACACCCTATCCCTTAAATCTCTTCCTTCATTCGATTTAGAACATAATTAAAATCTGTCATTTAGTTTCAGTGCCTGACACGTCTTGGCAGATGTGGAATGGATAGATTATGGATTGCAAATTACATTTTGGCCACCCAAGCAAATAGATAATAGCTCCTGCAGCCTTTAGGATAATTGAAAACCAATTATATAATAATGCATTAACCGTCTCTTCCGCCGCCACCACCCTTACTGGGAAACTTGGAAACCTGGAAGCCCTGAGTAACAATTTAAGTAATTTGCCTACCGTAACTACTCCGCAACGTGGACAGCTGCGGGGTGGGAGGCGGAGGAGCTGTGGGCGTGGCAGTGGATGCATTCTCCGTGGGAACCTTGCCAGTGTCGGTGGCCGGGTGTCCCGGTAGGGATTCCATCCCCTCCTGGATCCTGTTAACTGAATCGTAGATGGTCTTGGCCTGAACAAATCCGCCGCCCATGATCGTTGTGGTGAGGAGGAACAGCCCGATCAGGTTGCAAGTGGAACATTCAATGGGTCGCCGCCTCGCCGGGGAGCGGTGTCCCAGATATACGGGCTCAGATCTGGTGGCTTCTATCGTTGATTTAGTTCTGGGTCGCGCTTTTTCTGCTGGTTCATTCAAACGCATTTTGCAGTCTGGAGTTGTCGGCTCTAACTAACGCACATTTGGCCAACTGCATTGGACTCGATTTCTAGACGCGCGCGACCTCTCCGATTTCTGGTTCCTTTTTTTTGGGGTCACCTATGGCGTCTCACGCACTTTGGCCATTTGTTTTTCCCGTCCCCGGTTGGAGTCACGTAAATATCAAGTTGATTAATTCACATAAAGCAGGGATACCCTTATTTATTAACGTAATTTTGGCTCTAGGAACGATCGTTAGTGGAAACTATTTTTCCTTTTTCCAGGATTCACTCTTCACTCCACTTTTGGTTTTCTTTCGAGAAGCCTTGGCTTATACACACCCGATTATAATATGCACAGAGGACAAGGGCAGTTGGGATCGATCAATTATTGGCGAATGCATTTGGCAGGAGACTCGTCCAGGTGCCTTATGCATTCATTCAATCATCGGATAGCCCGTAGCTTGCATCGAATTGCATCGTTTGGCAGGAACCGAATCGATGGCAGTCGGTAGTAATCACAGCGAGAACTGCATCACGTACAATAGACGACACGGATTTGGTCGGAGGACTCGGTATCGGACTGCGGCATCCGGCTCGCTGCGAGGAACGTCAACGCGCCTGAAGACTTCGCCAATGACTGGCCATCGAAAGTGAGGCAGGAACTTGGACACGCTTGTTGTTGATGTCCTGTTCGTGGCTCGTCTTTGGCTCGTTTCGGTCTCGGCTTTCCCCACAGGATGGGAGCAGTTGGTGGCTATTGCGCAGGTCCTGGTTTCGTTAAGTTTTCAGCCCCTCCCGGTGGTGGATTCCTGCTGAGGTGGCTAAAGGTTTCGGAGTTTAGCAGGGGCGTTGGTTTGTGGTGGGTTTGGTTCCGAATGTGAGGCCTGAAGGAGCAAAGAAAGCAGTGTAACTATGAGACGGAGTGAGTTTTGAATTTGTTCTGTATATTATATATTTGTTTAAACATTTTAAAACAGAAAACTATTTATATTTTCATATTTATGTATTTTTGAGGTACTCTTCTCTTTATAGGAATTCTTCCTTTTCTGTATTTAAAGGTAAATGAACATTAACTGTCTCTAAATCCATCTAACAACATTTTAATTTATCCGATCTTATTCCTTGCCTAAAAATAATATTTTTGTTAATTCTTACACATTCTTTAACTGCAATGACCACAAAGCGCTACCTATGGGAAAAATTCAAGACTTCATGAGAAAGAAGTGCATTAAAACTAGAACAGTTTCTTAAAGCAGTGCTTATTTAACTGCTCTTGAAAAATTTGCCTGAATTGTGCACTGCTTTGAAAAACTGTTCCAGATTTTGCACAGCTTGTTGAAAAGTCTCCAGATTTTTGCACTGCTGTGAAGGATTTTCCAGATTTTTTTTTACTGCTTAGGACAATTTTCCAGATATTTACATTCCTTTCACTGATTTGTATAAGAGCCGTTTTTATGGTAAAATTACAAAGCAGTTTAAGCTGATTGAACAAGATATAGTTTAATAATATAACTATCACAAGTGTAATAACAGGACATTTAGACAATTCTTTAACTTTCCAACTTTTAATCAAAGTTGAAAAGCCTGAAGCCCCATTTTTTATTAAAAAATAAGTTAGTTTGCCAAAAAATAATTAGAATAAAACAAAAAATGGCTCAGTTAAAAATCTAGCAAGTTGCCATAACAAACAAGTCCTTTAGGAGAGTAATTCCACCAGAGGGCGCCATGCAAGTTACAGTAAAACCTCCCCTTTAATTTCAACCCTCCATACGAACATCCTTGAAATACAAGAGAGAAAAGGGTTTTCTTTCCCCGACTCAACACTGTACTTTTCGACCAATCTGTAGAGTAGGATTAATGGGCGCCAGGGCGAGCGATAACATGAGGGATGATTGGCCCGTGTTGTGGCTCCGGACTCTTTGCGATGGTCTCCGTCTTATCAGACGCGCGTGGATGCTGCTCGGTTGCAGACGTCTCGTATCAGCTGGCAAGGCGAGCTCAGTAAACGGGAGTCGACGAGACAGCCTGCGGCCAGGCTTTCTCACCTGTGTGTGAAAATTAATCGCATCCTCAATTAGCAATCACCTGGATTGCGCTGACAAGTGTAGCAGGTGCGATGCTAGTGACTGTCGAGGTCGCGGACAAGTTCAGAGGCCAGTGGCGACGATGACAACTAACTGAGTGGGTGCCCCAAAGCGAAGACTCGAAAATATATGCACACGCCAGTATACATACAGACGGAGCGAAGGCAAATCTGCTTTTAGGTCACACAAAAGGCTCTCGCAGCAGCAGCAGCATCGACAGGAGCAACAGCAGCAACAGTAGCAGCAGCAACAAAAGCAAAGGAATTCCAAGAAAGAACCAACAAGTAAGCCAGGACCAACTGGGATGTATTAAGTGTAGAGTTTCCCTTTGAAATTCCCAGACCTGCAGGATAAAAGGTGAACTGAACCGCACGGCTACCTTTTAATTAAATAATGCATTAAGTCAATAAGTCAAAGTTGACTTTCGAACACTGTAAATGCTTACACTTTTAATTTAAATTAAGAACTAGACGCTTGATTTGATTATTCCGTTTATTAAGCAAATGTTATATGTATGTATCCTTTTAAAACAAGGTGATTCAGGTAGCCAGGTTCACGTTTAAATCAACATTAAATACATCAAACCTGCAACTAACACAAGCGACAAGTCGCAGGCATCTGGTAAATAATTCATGAAATGCAAATACGTTGCATTTATTTAGCATGCATTTTTTATGAGTAATGACCATGGTTTGGCATGCTTTTTCAAGTATTCTAGAAACTGCAGATGCCTAAAGAGTGCAACTAGCATGCATTTTAAATTATTTCTAAATATAGAAACGGAAATATAGTAGAGGGAAAAGGAAAGTAGAGTATAGAGGATATTCCAGAAGCTATATATATGGGGTGCTGAAGAAGTTCATTAAAAGTTGGCTCGAAAGACCAAGTTCAGTGTAAAACTGTTGTTTTTTTTATGTAGCATTTTAAAGCGTTGTTTTAGACAACATTTTAATGGATATAAAAACTCCAGTGATTTTTGCTTATTTCTACTTATTGGTAATTATAACTTATTATAAAAAAATGCGACGTTTTTTAAAAAATTTTGTTCTATGCCGGAAAACTAGCTCTGAAAAATCTCCTAACATCTTCAATTATATAGTTATTCCTGCATATTTTTTTAATTCTCCTCTGGACTTCTGTGAACCTTTAAGCCTTTTAAGAGCATAATTGGAGCATCTAAAATATCTTCCTTTTTGGTTAAAAAAAAAAACCCGCCAGTCCTTAACAATTAGTCCCAAAGCCAACTGATGAATGTCTATATTTAGGCAGCTGGGATTTTATGATTCTTGATTCTTAAGCCAAGCGCCGTGTCAAGCACCGCTCTTGGAAAAGCCGAGGACCGAGGACGGAGGACGAAGGACGCAGTGGGAACGCATTGTAAGCCTTGTTATCGGACTCTCGCCTGTCGTCCGGGAGCGTGCGTTTTGTTTGGCTTTAATTGCGGCTTTCGCCGACTCTGGGCCCTTGAAGGAGTGTCGTTGTCGGCCATTCTCTTCTCGCCATTCTCTAAGCCCCGTCACGCGGTTGTCAGCCGCTTCAGCTATTCTCGGCGCTGGCATTGTACCTTGGATTTTAATTGTTCAGCACTCGCAGCCTGCACCGGCACACTGTCCACCGCCTCCGGATGAGTCCTCCGCCGGATTCTACCACCTTCCTCGGCAAACAGCCGTAAGCACGCATGATGGCGGTGGTTGCTGGTGACCTTCCAACAGGGACAACAGGTGGGGAGATTGTCGAACCTCTCTGGGCCCTGAGGTGGTAGGAAAATCTCTTGTTTTGCATTGAAGCTGGTCTATAAATTTGGCTCAAACCCAATGGTTTGTCTGCCATGAATTTGTGGGAATGTGACCACTGATTTATAGTAATGGCGCTGAAGTTTTTATGATTATTTTCTGGTTTAAATGTGATTGCTAGCTGTTTTTAATGGGTTCATAAATTCAACTTGTATTATTGAGCACTGAATTTTATTTAAAATGAATGCTTTTTTTTATCAAAGAAGTGTTAAAATTGAAGTCATATATTTCTTTGATTTAACAAGGAGTTTGGAACATAACGGAAAGAGCACTGGGAGCAGGAAAGAGCAAGGCGTGCCCTTCCCTGATTTAAAATAAATAGATGCCATTGTGTAAAAAGGTTAGACTGTTGTTATTTAAGACATACTTTCTTTTTAGTTATTTTATGTTGCAGAATGGAAGATTGTGTTTTTTTTTATTAAGGATATAACACAAAATTCGTGAAAAAGTGATACTTTAAAAGGATCTAGCTGAATTTACTTGCTTAACCTTTTTACTAATAGGCCTTCCTTATCCCTAGAAAGGTTAAGGTTCAGAGCCCTGACTTTATCATTAACAATTTGATTATAAATTTGGTTTAAGAAAAGTGAAATGATTTAACAATAATTTCCTAGCCCCAAAAAAGCGATGTTATTCGCATAATAGGCGCTGTTATGTTGTAAAATTGAAAGGTTATTCTATATATTAATTTATAAATAATAAAATTGCTCACCAACTTGTGATTCCTTTCGCTTTTAAATCATTTAAACATTATTCCTAAACTCCAAACTCATTTCTCCTTCCAGAATCAAAAGTTTGATGATATCAAATCCAAGTAAAAGTTATTAAGGAGCCTTCGCGATGCCCTCACGTCGCTCCGGTGGCGGAGGCACCACCAAGAGGAAGCACTCGCTGGGCAACCTGCGACGAGCACATCCCGCTTCGGGGGCCACCTGGAATGTGCAGGTGGTGAAAGGCAAAATGTCCTCCAAGTGCCTGTGGCACGCCTGCCGGGCCCTGATCCTCGGCCTAACACTAATGCTCCTTGGGGCAGGCATGGCCACCCTGGGCTACTATGCGGATCACCTGTCGATGGGCTCGGAAATCCGTGGCAATGTCACGGTGCGCGTGAAGAACGACCTGAAGGGCTTCCATTTGAACAACTTCGCCTATGTGGGTCCCATTGTCATGGGCTTTGGCGGCTTCATCGTGGTCGCCTCCTGTGTGATGACCTTCGAGGCCAGGGACTCGGCGGCCAAAGTGGTGCCAGCACGCCTGAGAGCCGGCGGCGGCAGCAACAAGAATCCCTCGAGGAGCAACCAGGGCAGCTCGGCATCGCAGCGAAGAGGGATGGGTAAGCTTTATAACTAGGATAAGGGATAATTGAAGTAATGTTGTTTCCCCCAAAGGTGCCCAGTACCAGTCCTCTCGTTGGGATCAGCACTTCGGAGTGTTCCGCTCGTCGCCCGGCGATGGGCACCAGCAGCCACAGGCGGCACCGCCGCACCCTCATCCTCACCAGCAGCAGCCCTTCGACCGGGAGGCGCTCACCGCCGAGCTGGTCAAGTTCTCCAGGTCGCTCAGGTATAGTCCGGGCAGGGATGGGCCAGGGGGAGATCACCTCATGGGGGGCAATAACATATTTTTTGTAAATTTTTGTATATATTCACTTATCCAATTGGCTATTTCTCGCTCTTCCCGCCCGCTTTTCGCTTGTTCGCTTTTATCCGCATCCGCATCCGCATCCCGCTTCCGCCCGCCACCATCAGCGCCTCCACTCGCTTCTGCCCGCAGTGGCGCCGCCTCTCGGGGGCCGGCGGGTCCGCTCCGGATCTGTCCGGCGGCGTTGCTCCCGCCCATGCTCATGCCAACACCACCAACTCGAACTCGAACACCACCCACCACAACCACCACCACAATTCCACCATCACAGCCACCATAGCGAACGCCACTAATTACTACAATTTGCTCTCACTGAACAACCGCCTGTCGCCGCTGGAATGGGAACTGTATTGCTCGCATCGTCGCCATCGCCACCATCACCGTCACTCGCACCATTCCCATCACAAATCCTCGAGCAGCAGTGTGCGGCGCGTGCGCCAGCAGCGACCGGGCTCGGGCTCGGGATCGGGCTCGAATGCCGCCGAAAGAGGAGGAGCTGGCTCCTCCTCGTCGGCCAGGATTATAAGCAACTCCTCCAGCCTGATCCAGCGAGCCACCAGAGAGTGCTCTCTGCTGCAGCCACCGGCTGCGGGTCGCGTCTACTGGCAGGCCTCCTCCTTTGACGGCGGCAGTGGTCCGCCGCTGGTGGGGATTAGCTCGGGGGCAGAGAAGCGCAGCGAGCGAAACAAGCGCTCGGACACGGCCAAGAGGCATGTACTGGCCCGGCAGAGACCCATCGAGCAGGAGGAGGCACGCGATCACAGTCGTAGTCCATTGGGTCACAGGCGGTGAGTTTGTGTTCAAAATGGAAACAATACCAGATATTTTGTTGCATACTTTTGAGCACTTTTTAAACCGATTTCAAGTCTTCGCATCTCTGTAGAATTTTTTTAACATCTATCTAAGAAATACTTTCTAAAGTTAGATATTTATAAGTATTATTTTTTTTTATATTTCCAGAAATTCTACAATGTCGGACTCCTCGTATAGCGGCCGCTGGACGGCCCGCTGTGCGTCCATCGCCAGTCGAACCTCCAGCATTGAATCGCGGCGCGTCCAAGTGGATCTTCATAGTCCCGAGGTGATGCCCAAGTCGATACTACGCTCGCCGAAGAGATACAGCAGCGGGCCCTCGGCCACGCCCTCCGTGGACAGGGAATTTCGGTAAGAAAATTAATAAAGGGAAATAAAAGTAATAAATAAAATACATATTAAATCAATCAATATGGCCTCCAAAAGTATGCTACAAAAAGACAATATTTACAATTAAATTCGGTAATTAAATATATCATTGCATACTTTTGGCCACCTTTTTAGTTGATTTTAAATCTATTTTTCGGTATGAAAATTAATAAAGGGAAATACAAATAATAAATAAAATACATAATAAATCAATCAATATGGCCCCCAAAAGTATGCTACAAAATGACAATATCTACAACGAATTCGGGTGCTTAAATATTTCATTGCATACTTTTGGGTACCTTTTCAATTGTTTTCAAATCTCTTTTTCCTATTTATTACCTAAACAAACTTAAAATTAATGAATAAATATTCCAACAACCTATTTCCCTTAACCAAAACAGAAGCCAACTATCGGTGTGCTCTGAACCGCCTCCACCAGTGCGTCAGCTATCGGGACAGTCGAGCATGGAGCCCGCCGTGCCAGAGGAGTGTCTGGACCAGCCGGATGAGCTGGAGGCGCCTCAGCCCAAGAAATCCTACGAGGAGATCACCGAACTGCAACACCACACGAGCAGTCTGCCGCCCAAGAAAGCTCGCCCGGGATTCCTGCCCCTAGCATCTGCCCGCAGCGAACAGGAGGACGATCAGAAGCCGGTGGCTGCTCCGCTTTACAGGAGCAACAGTTCCCGCCAGTTCTATAGGCCCAAGAAGGGAGTGCCCAACGAACGGGATGATTCGGTGTTCTACATACGCTCCATGGAACGGGGACTGGCCGGAGCAGGAGCTGGCGGGAGTGCGGATGAGCAGATGTACGATTCCCTGCGGGTCATCAATGAAAGGAGGACGACTCTGCTGAAGGCAGACTCGCAGAGCTCGCTGGGATCGGCGGAACGGAAACTGAGCAGCTACTCCCTGAAAATGCCAGAGATCACAGAGCGAGAGAACTCTATTGAAATCGAAATGGATGCTGAGGAGGCGACGGTGTTGGATTCACCACCTCCTCCTCCTCCTCCCCCACCGCCACCGCCGAATCCTATTGCCCCCGCTGACTCATCTGCAGATATCGAGCTTGGAGAAACCGATGACGACGACTATGATCCCTAGGAGCGAATGGATCCCCATAATTCGTAGCGTTTAACCAGCAGCCATCGACAATTACTTTAGCAACTCGATTAACGTTTGTATATGTATTTTTGTGCGTGTGCGTGTCGTTTATTTTTATAACCCCTAGATCGTACCTAGATAAGTGTTATATTTACATGCATATATACCAGCAAATATCCCTGCGTTGCCTCGGGCCTAAGCAATGAACTAACGAATCTTCAACGATGTCTATTAACTCAATTAATTAACTAACTGATGTTACTGTACAAAATATCGGCAGTTGCGATCGAAATAGTAATATTTCCAAGGATATTTTACAAGGATTATTTAACACATTATAAAATTTAATCTTCTGAAGTTACAAATATCACAGTTTTAAACCTTTCCTCTTCTAAATTCCCTTCTCAAATGTTTTAAGTTATTTATTTGGATCGCAGCTGTCAGCACTAGTCTTCCTATTGTTAGAATATGAGATATATCAGGACGTTATTACTATATATCATTGTTATCAATACTACATACTATATACATATACTTATCGGTTACTGTTAAATGCTAATCTACAAGATACGATCTAAATAGGAAGGCGAGGCCGAATACATACCATGCTTGCGTATACCCTGTAAAAAGTACAATCAGCTTATAGTAAAGACTGATTAGGGAAATTGTTTTACAAATTGGTCGACAGCGAACTGGGAAATATGAACAATGAATGAAGAGCTATAAATTCTGGCATCAGAACACGGATTATGTTCGATACACATACAAATACAGGTGAGCTCAAGAAATCTCTAGGATATAATTTCTAAAGATTTCTTTGGGACTCCCAAGACTTTATGATCTTAGTGTTACACCCAAACATTGCAAATACCTATACGATTATATATCTGAGTGTTTATTTTTAAGCAATTACAACGTTTCTTGTTCCATAAGTGTTAAACAAAAGCCACGAGCATTCAAAATGATGCAGTAAGTTGTAATGGAAAGCCGAAAATAGAACCCGAAGCCCTGTTAATGTGCAGCGAATTTTTATAATAATGTTCATTGCATGATTAATATTGCATAAATAAAAGCAAACAATGTGTGTCTAATATTTTGTTAGTTATATTTTTGAAAAAAATTCAATTTAGATCAGCAAAGTTTAAGATTTACAATTTTGAATTCAAGCTTTGCGCTCTCTGGTAGCGTTGCCAGACTTCTTTACGTACAAATATGTTTGATATCGATAACAGTGGTATATCGATACCGCTTTTACAGCAATCAGTGTGACCGTTAATGTTATTTAAAATATTTGAGCTATAAACTGACGGAAAGTATTTTTTGTTTCTTTCTGTTATTTCATATTTGTTTACAATTAGATGTACAGGCAAAAGCCAAGTGAAAAAATGCTATTTTAATGTATTTAAAATCTAGATCTCGATCTAGATCTATCTAAAAAGCTCCATCAATGCATTTCTATGCATTTTTCTAATGGTACTTTTGGTATTAATTGTCGGGCCGGAGGGTATTTTTTATCGTTTTCGGTGCGGTCACGCTGCAGCACTAGTTTTTCGGCCGAAAAATAAAGAGAAATTAGAAATAAATTAAGTAATAGTGCGGAATTTTTAAATTTACGGTTCGGTCAGTATGACCACTTGCGGTAAAATCTAGTATCTAGTAGTTTCTAGTATTGGTTGGAAGCTTTGGTTAAAATCCACAATCTAGTATAAATAGCGAGGAGATTTGCTCTCGGCTCTCTCCTCTCCTTTTAGCAGACTGTTGTTCTTAACAGCTTCAATTCGACCCCATGTACATGTTAACCCGAAATTTTACGCCCATGTACATGTTAACTCGAAATTTTACGCCCATATACATGTTAACCCGTAATTTGACTCTGTTAACCCGAATTTTGACTCCTAGCCCGAATTTGGTCCAAAAGCGCCGCCAAATTAGAAAATTCGAAGTACCCGCAAGGTGGCTTTCATATTATTAATATTTTTAAAAAAATAACGAATTTAGGATAGAATTCTGTGTGGAACGTGGATGATATTAGCGGTATGAGCTAATTCAGGTACCTGAATCGTACGCTGCTCTGCTCCATATATAATTCTATGCTCTTTGCTCAGAAGGGTTTTTTTCTTTTGGGGAATGTTTGTTTTTTTATGCGTGCGCTGATAAAACAGCATTAAATTCTGTGTATTTAACATATGATTTGCATTTTAAAGTATGTAGAATTCATGATAACCAAACTTGTAAAATATCTAGATAATATTTACTTTTATCAAAAACAAAAATCCAATTAAACAACTTTTGGTTAAAAAAAAAGTTGTTTAACAAATTGATTACCTGAAAATGTTTCTTTTTTTAGTTTGACATAATATTTCAAGGATAAAACTTATAAATAAAATTTAATAATATTGTAAGGATTTTTGATTATGTTTATTTTGTTATAATCGTCAACATTAACATAATATTATTATATAAAAATAATATTTTTCCATTTTTTCCTTTAAAACAATACCTAATAAAATGTTGCCCAGCTTTTTGTAGCTAAATATTATAAACGACTTTCTTTTAAAATTACGGCATTAGTTAATTCTTAAATTAGTTTTTGCAAAGAAATAAAAGAAATTTCATTTCCGGCAATTTAATTCGGGTAATCTGAAAATTTATTGGTCCGATTAACTTATAAATTAAAGGACAATATTAAATAATGTTGTTTGGTTCAAATAATACTAAAAAAAAAAAAAAAAAACATAAAAATATATGAAAACGAACTCGGGCCTTCCGTGCGGTGCCGCGCTGCTAAGCCTAAGTCTGTACAAGCGGGATTACATTGGGGACATTCTGAGCAAATATAAGCTTAAATAAGCTAAAAAGCCAATATCCAAAGAAAAAACATATAAAATACTATTAGGTTAAAGCCGTGAAATCATTTAACCTTATAAAATATTCAATTGGAGTCTCGAAAGCATTAAAAACTTAATCTATTGGCGAATTAATTAGAGGATTGATAGCAAACATAGGGTTTTACCTAAGACGACTATACTTTCAATGAGAGATTAATGCATTAATTGCTCATTCATTAACAAGCCCGATAAGTCTATCGAAAAAAATACCAGACAAAAAATGAGTTCGATAGTATTTTCTATCGAACATTGAGATTTTTTAGGGGGAAAGCTAAATTTTCATCTGGCAGCACTGTTTTTCGGCCGAAAAATAAAGAACAATAAAACGTTTGTGGCCCGCAAAAAAACGGATCGGATCGGATCGCAGCCAGCCAACTGAGAGTGCAGCTTGGTGTCCTCTCACCTGTGACCTCTGACCCCCGCCCCCGTGAGCGTGAGTGTGTGCAGTAGTGTTAATTGGAGCAGTCTAGGCAGCGTGTAAAAGTTGCGGAATTATCGTGGCAAAGAGTGTGTGGTAGAGCGAGCGAGAGAGCAAGCGAGCAAAGGGGGAAGAGAGAGCGAGTGAGAATTGTCCGTCCAGCAGCAGTCGCCGCAATTGCCGCACGCATAAAATATGATCAAATTGCAAAAACGAAATTGATTTCAATTGGCGACTCAACAAAAGGTACGTTCGATAAAGGCCCCCGCCGCCACTCCCGCTCCACCACCACCTCCTTCGCCCGCCGCCCGCTCTCTTTCTCTCTGTGAAATTCCTCAGCGTTCGCCGCTCTCTTGCCTCAACGTGTTCTTTTCGGTCGCCATTGGACATTGAATCCGATTCCCGGCACAGCATTTACATAAAGCCAAAGCCGCGGCCTGCTCCAATTGCATGGCATTTCTTTATTTAACTGAAATTCTCGCCAGGCAACGGCTTTTTCCCACTTTCCGAGCAAAAGTTATTTTCCAATTTCTTTTAACTGCCCTGCAGCGGTGTGCGTGCGGCGGTGCGTATGTGTGTGTTGTGTTCGGCAGAGATGAGTAATTTTCAAGTTGGAGCGACAGTGACAGATGCCGCAATTGGCTCTACTAAAAATAAAAAGAGCCATTAAAAGCACTAAAACGAGTTCGTGGCCGCCTTTGTGGCGTTGTAAATACGTTTTTCCTTGGTAAACACAACACTGACGACAAATCGCCAAATTGGGCCTTTGAACCTGTTACATTCGTGACCGATATTCGTGACCCGGCGAAAAATAATCATCTGCTCATCTCTAGCGGGCGGCTTACTTTCGGCGTGTGGCACACAAAAATTGGATAGAAAGCACACACAGCATTTTGCAACCGACTGGCGCTTTTTGTTTTGATTAATTCGGAATTTTATGATGTGTCTGCCCTTTCCTCCTCACACCCCCGACTCTCCCCGTCGCGTTTTCTGTTTATTTGATTTTCTTATTACATAGGCACAGCTGTGTCGGCGTTGCCAGATCGCCGGCGGGCAAAGTTCCGGCTGTGGCACGCGGAGTGGCGTGAATTGAAAATGAATGAAAAGAATCTTAATTGCAAATTACTTGCGCCCGAAATAGAGGAAATGTATCTTACACTAAGATGCTGATATGCTTATAGTCTTGGTTAGAATTCCATTTATTTTGTGGGTGCGTTTGGCAGAAGAAGACTATTTGGCTGTGCCTCCACTATTTTCCTTTTAAGCTTTAAACTTGCTGTACAATTAACTTAAGCAAACTAAATAACAGTTTAAGGAATTATACTGACACTTAACTCAAAGTCAACGTCGATTAACATTTACTTCCAAATAAATGTTTCTAAACTCTTTAAATTAAATTCAATCTATCCGTTAAAAAAAAAAAATACTTAAAATGTGCCTTTATTTCAAGTATTTCTCTATAAAACAATTTATTTTTAATGGCTTTCCTTCTCTTTCCCGGAACAGCAAACGCAAGTTCAATGTTTGGCGCCTGCTGCGACTCTTGAGACTCGTTTAAGCCACCAATACCAACCAATCAGGACTTAGCCAAGTTCCGCACTGAGGCTTTTTGGCCATGGCGCAGCAAACGCAGCCGCAGCAGCAGCAGCAGGCGGCGCCGCCGTCGTCGTCGACACCGGCCTCCGCGGCAGCTGGCTCTGGAGGATCGGCTGGAGGAGGGCCTGGTGGCGGTGCCGTCACGCCCATTTCCACGCCCTCGACGCCGCAGCCGACTCCAGCCGGAAACAACAACAATAATAATAATAATAACAATAACAATAACAGCCACTCCAGCACTCTTGTTTCCCCTTCGGGCAACAACAATCTAATGACACCCGTCCAGGCCTTCACTTCAGCCGGACAGCCGCTGTTCAATCCTCCCCTGTACATGCCCCAGCACGGTGGACATCCGCATGCAGGAAATCATTACCCAGCGATGATCCAAACGCAAATTCCCAGCGTGTTTGTGAACAACGTCACTGCCAATGTGAATCTGCATGGCTGGTCGCACACGGTGCCCACATATCTGCCAGGAGGAGGACAGCACTACATCGGACATGGAGACATGCCCCAAGATCAGGTGCGTAGCGAGGGATAAGATAATTCATGAATTACATTACTTATTACTGAATTGTTATTTCATTTAGGGCAATCCCCTGATGCCGCAACATCTGCAGCCCGTGCCAATGAATCTGGCTCCCCAGGGCGGTTCCCCCAATCTACACACTCCGGGAATGGGCGGCGGACGCGGACGAGGGCGCGGACGTGATCGCGGAGGCGGTGGCGGTGGCATGCGCCGCAATGCCTACCACGGACCACGTCATATCCAGCAGCAGCAGCAACAGCAGCAGCAAATTGTTACCCTGCCACCGCAGCAATTGCCACCGCCGGATGGTGCGCCCGGATCTAATCCTGGCCTGCAGCTCCAGCCTGACCAGATGGGTCAGCAGTTGCAGGCGCCGCCGGAGGCGCAGATGCAGCACCTGCCGTACTACACGCATGCTCCGCCGCATGCCTATGCCTACGGCCCGTATCCCACGCCCTACTTTGCGCCCCAGCATGCCCAACTGCAGCCTCCTCCAAATCCTGCAGCGGCGGCTGCTGCCCAGCAGGCCACTGGGACGCCTGTGTACATCTCGCCGCTGATGTACAACCCAACTCAGATGTACAACTGCATGTACTACCAGCCCGTTATGCATCCGACGGAGTACCAGTACTTGCCGGAAGATGTCCAGGCTGGAGTGGCAGTGGATGAACGTGTGCAGCAGCAGGAAGGCGTTATGCCTCAGATTTGGCACACGGCTCCCATGTACGCCGAGGAATACGCCGAAGTGCTCCAGCAGCAGCAGCAGCAGCAACAACAACAACAGCAGCAGCAACAGGTGGCCGGTCATCCCAATGGTGGAGTTCCCAATGTGGGCGATGAACTGAACCACAACAACTCATCGCTGCCCTCCTCGGAAACGTCGAGCATGCTCAGTCCGAATTACCCCATCTATGATCCCCAAATACACGAGATCCAGCACCAGATGAACGTCATGCAGATCTACGATGAGGGTCAGATGGCCGCATTGCAGCCAATTCATCCAGGAGCGGGTCCCGTGCAGCAGGTGAGTGATAATGACATACAAAAAGGTCTATTTCGGTTTTAGCAAAAGAAATATTGATGTTTAAAAAAGGCTGAAGCGCATTTAAATATTTAATTTTCAATTTATGAGTACAAACCGAATATGACTTGATATTCATTACAATTACATTATAATAACCTTTTCATTTTGGTCACAGTACGACGAGGAACTCGTCGAGTGCGGAGCCCCTCCACCCGGCGCTATTCCGGTGGCCTGGACCGCTGCAATGCCCATGCCAGCGGATGGTGTCCAGCCCGCCTTGCTGCCACATCCGCCGCATCACATCCTGCAGCAGCCATCGCCAGTGTTAATCGAACAGCCGCCACAGCTTGTGCCGGTTGCTCCACCACAAGCACAGGCACCACCACAGACACCCACAACTCCGCAACTGCAGCCGCTTCAGGAGCAAATGGGTAAGTGCTGCTGGTGCACAATATTAATTAGTAATCCATTTGGGAATTGGTCCATCATTCGTGCTGAGTTGCACTTTGACTAATTTCCATCTTTTATTGTCATTATTATTGTTTGTAATCTCATAATTATTCATCGAACTGGATGGTCTTTCCCAAGAGTAGTTCGACTTTGAGCAGCAGTTGGGTTATCTGTTCCACATTCGCTTAATGCGTTTTTGTATAATAATTATCTCTTTGTTTAATCTTTGAAATAGGAGAAAGGGATTTATATTATGTTTTATAGTTAAAATTTGCAATTTATTTTAATTTTTAATCGTAAAGTGAAAGAGCTGACTTGCTTAAAAGTCTATAAATTGCTTGTCATAAGCTGTGTTAGGAATCCTTCGACTGTATCCGTTGCTTGCTGAATTAAATAATATCTGAACTTGTTTTTTTGCATTTATAGTTATTGTTGAGAGGTTCCCTTGCTTGTATTATAATTTAAACTTAATGTGTTCGATACCAACTGATAAGTTTTCCTTAGTTTACACAGTTTAATGCCCTTTTGGCGAGTATTTCCCTTCGCTAGAGAGCATCAATGCTTTAATTGTTTAAAGACATTATAAAAACTGCCAACTTCCGATTTATCTTGTTATTGTTTTGAATGAGGAGTCAACGACTGCTGCAGAGATAAACGAAAGCTTTGCCAGTTTGGGAGGGTATCTAAGTTTCGTCTTGCTTTCCGCTTACTTAATGACATTTTTCATGTTGTATTTTGGAATTTGTCATGGCGTGCCTTCGATAGCGTCGCCTGGCCTGTTGGCCGTCGTGTTTATATGCAATTTTTGCTTACTTCGGTCTTTTCGCGCTCTCTTTTTCCTATATATATGTATATATATATTCTCTATATTCGCCACTCTTCTCAGGTGTTGTCACATGATAGTCGAACAACAACAACAACAACAGCAGTGGGTCTCCGGGGAAACAAACGTTGAAGTCAACACAATTTTGCCTTAGTTTCTGGGCCTTAATTATTCGGACGGATGGTTGCCAGGCACTTGCAATTGTTTTGGAGGCTTGGATTTTGGGTTTCGGGTTTCGGGTTTCATCCCCTCGCGTGGGAAGGCCCACAACAGGTGTTGGGCTTGTTGACCACTTTGTTGTGGCACCCACAAGAGCACCAAGAGCACCGCCCACTCACTCGTAGCACTCTCTAATCAGCAGCACAAGTGGCTTCCGTCCAGCTCTCTTTGTTGTTATTATTTTTGTTTGTCTGTTTGGTTTGCTTGATGTGTGTGCTAGTGTGCCATTGTTCACGCTTATCAATCGACGTCCACTTACATACTAATCGTAATTGAGTGTGTCATGTGGCTTCGGATTCATCCAAAGGAGGGAAGGGGATTCTAAGCCAAGAGACCGGACCCGCGTACTTAATTGCTAGACAAAGGCTAAATGGGGAAACCAAATGGGGATTAAATTTATACAGTTTTGGTAAGAATTCAGGGATACCCCAATTATTCAATTAGAAACTGAAGTATGAAGATAAAAGACACTAATAGATTTCGGTTTTGCTTCATAGAGAAATCTTTCTTTAAATGATTCTGACTTTTTAGCGTAAGAAAGATCGATTATGAGTGATTGCTTATTAATTCATTTAAAGACTGAGTTAATCTCGGGCTTTTTAAAAGAATAGGAAATAATGCCTTGCAGCAACATTGAAAGATCGAACACATATAGTCCTGCTTATCTAAAGAACTTATTTATATTTTAGAGCATTTTTAGAAAGAAATGATTGGACAATTAGGAGGTTAAAAATATAGTATAATAAGTATATTATTATTTTATCCGATATTTTTTGGTGTTAAGCATTGCTACGTTAAAGTTTATGAGTCAAATCGCTGAATTCTAAGGCATACCCCGCATAGTTCCAAAGAAACTCAATCCGAATTACCGATTACTGCAATTTATATTGATTTATGACTACGTTTTTAGTAATATTTTTATGACCACCGCTGTTTGAATGCACATGTCACTCTTATATAGACTCACAAGTATCGGAGGAGGTCCGATTGCTTTCCAGTTGCTGTAATACCTGTATCGGTGTCGGGGGGCTGTGTTGAACGAGCTTCGTCTGGCCAGAGAGGTTTTCTTTTTATTGGTGTTTTCGCAGCACTTGGCTTCGTAAAAATACGTATAGTATACATATACAGCTGCGGTCAAAATAATAGTAGTGCTCATTGGGGTTATCGAAATATCACGAAAAATCAGCTTAGTACGCTTTAAAAAAAAATCATTTTAATTTTCATTTAAACTTAACTAATAATAGATGTTAATAATACATAACAGCTTAAGATTACTTATGTGATTTTTTAAAGAAAAATAAAAATGTAAATTTTTTCAAAAATTAAGTCAGTCAAAATAATAGTAGTGAATCTTTTCATAAGGTATCACAGCGTAGAAAAATTTTCTAAAAATTATTAATTGATTTCTTATTATAGAGTAATGTCTTAAGATTATACTAGTATTAAGTTGAATATCCTTTGTTAGCAATAACGGCTGCGCAGCGACTTTGCATTGAATTAACTAAATTTTGGCATCTTTTCACAGGAATAGAGATCCAAGACCTTTGTACAGCTTCCCAAAAGTTGAAAGTTGTTGGTTGGATTTATTTCCGAGACGGCTTTCTTCATATCGCACCATAAATTCTCATTCGGGTTGAGATCGGGTGACTGTGCGTGCCATTCTATTACGTCTGAGTGGTTGCCCGCAAACCACTCTTTGGCCAATTTACTTGCATGCTTTGGGTCGTTGTCCTGTTGGAAAGTCCAAACTAGTGCCATATGATCAGAGGCATATGGTAGCATCACTTCGTTCAAGATTTGGACATATAGATGACGATCCATAATGTTCCTCACCCAATACACTGGCCCAACTCCATGGTACGAAAAACTTGCCCATATCATAATTGACGAACCGACGTGCTTAACCGTTTTGCAGGTATATTTTGGGGAAAACTCACATAAAAGTGGTCGTCTAGCATACTGCCAAGACCCACGTCCACCAAAAAGTACAATTTTGGACACATCCGACCACAAAATGTTCCTCCATTTTTCTAAGGGCCAGTTGAAGTGATTTTTGGCAAATGCTAGGCGCTTGACAACATGTTTTTTTGTTAACAATGGCACTTTTCTTGGACTTCTTGCCATGAGGTCATTTTCTCTAAGTGTTCTTCTAATCGTTTTTAGACTTCCATCAATACCACAGCTTTTTTCAACGCTGCAGCAGACATGAACGGCTCAGATTTTGCCTGCCTAATTAGGCGACTCACTGATCTCTGAGTCAATTTCTTTGGTCGACCGCGTGTTTCGTTGAAGGGCTCATATTTTATGGAATTTCGTATCATTGTTGATGAGCAATCAATAATTTTCTGCACTTCGACGTAAGTTTTCCCTTCAGAAATCAAATTTTTAATCAAGTTTCGCCTCTCGGCAGAACAATGTTTTCCACGGCCCATATCTCCCGGATCAAATGGGTACAAAGGATCTCAAAATGCTATAGATTGTTTGATAACATCCTTTACTAATATTTAAGACAACAAACCTTGCAAAATATGGAAAAAAATTTCTTATTCTTAAAAATTTGTTTGGCACTACTATTATTTTGACTGCACCAAACACTGACTAAATTGCGAATAATGACGAAAAGTAATAGAAGAAGATCTAATAAAAAGACAAAACTCCACATTCTGATAGAGCACACATCAACAGTTACCAGTGTGATGGAATGAATAAGATTTATCAAAGAATATAGAAATTATAGCGGTTAAACTTTTCGCTAGGCCAGCACTACTATTATTTTGACCGCAACTGTATAACGTGCCGATAGCAGGCAAGTGTTTACCCACAGACTAGATTGATAGCCGATATCGTTGGCCCCACTCCGCCACAATGCTGGTAATGTTGGCTAAGTGCGGCCATAACTCGCCCGTGGGCCATTGATTGGGCTAATCATTTTTGGGGCAGAGGGTTTTCGAGAAAGTGCACCATGATCTGATTTCCTAGAGGCTCGCGACATCGAAGGGGCTTCCAATTCGTTGATAAGCGCAATATTTTAAGTCCAAGGAGAACCTTTGATCGATGGTTTTTAGAGCGCCAGGCTGTTGGCTTTCCCCCGGGGAGATTATGGATGTGCTAAGGTATTCACGAGTTCGCTCTTGATATAAGTTCTTATTCCGGTTTTGAAATATTTGCTTGTGGGAAGGTCTTGAAATAATTAATTTATAGTTCCTTGTAAATATATTAATTAATTTAAAATATTAGCAAGTTCCAAAGATTCCGTAACATCCCCAATAGATATTCAATCTTTTTACAGTTTTTAAAATGTATGGCAATTTTTTTGTATTTATTAACTATTCTTCTGGCTGCTTTCTTATCATTCCTTCAACACTTATTGTTCTAAATGTTACTTTTGATGTGTTTCCCACTCGTTCCGCTCATTCAGTTGCTGTAACAAATTTAAAATATTCTTTTTTTGTGGTTTATATAATTATTATTTATACTGTTTAATTAGTTTTAGCCGCGTGAACAATTTCGTTTGTATAGAACTGCACTTGCTTAGCTGTATTGCTTATGGTTCATAGCCGCTACGCATATACATATGTTTGGATAGTTTAAAAAACAGATAGACACAAGCCTTAGAAATTCATGGTTTTCTGTTGCTGGACTTTAGTTTAATTTATTTAGTTAGTAACTTACACAAAAATGAGCCGTAAATTTGTATTTTGAGTTTGCCACCTAAATGATTAGTGTAAAATTGAAAACAATTTTAGTTCTTAATGCGGTTTCTTGTGTCGCTTCGCTTCGCTCTCATTTCTCTTTCTTTAATATAGTTTTGTGTAGCGTTCAGCTCCTTAAAAAATATACAATTTATTAGTGTTTTCTTGCCATAGTTGCTCTGCCGCTTTTAAGTTATTCGGGGCCACTTATCTTTCATTTCCTTCTACTTTGCTACGGTTTACAGTATACACAGACGCTATATCGCTAGGTTATGACACATTTATAACACCTGGCCAACAACTATGTGGTAGTAGTAGTACGTACACAATAATCTTTAATAGTAATAATAATGGTAATCATAGTAATCGTAGGGTTTTAACAAACAAATAATAATAATAATCATAATAATAGTAATAATAATAGAAGTTACTTTACAATATTTAGTGGTTGCTGTATAACAGTTGCAATCTACAAAAAACGATCAGTATCAGTTTTCGATCGGTAATTTATGAGCGTAGTATAGTTTATATATATAGCCGAAGGTTGTGTTCTCTATCTTATCGCAAGCTAAGCTGAGTTCTCCTGGTAGAAAAGTTCACTTTCCCCATCTCCTCCAACTCGTCCTCCGCCGTCGTTGCCTAGGCTTAAAGGTATTTATGTGGTGCGGGGTCTGTCCGCCTGCTTCTCCTCCTCTGCGTTTGTATATAGGTGCGCTCCGATCTCCTCCTCATCTGCTGTATAAGTAAATAGAAAAATATCTCGCCGGATCTTGAGCCCCCCGCAATGACCCTTTAAATTCATCTTCATCTTCATCATTCTCACACTGATCCAGTTGATCCCGTTTAGAGCTTCGATTCATTCGTTTTCTGCGGGAACTGCGGGTTTCCCTCCTCCTGCTGCGGACTTGCCAGCGTCTTGATGATCTTGGGCACAATGGTGATGGGCTGGTCCTCGTCGTCCTCGGCCTCCTCGCCCTGCTCCTCGTCGATGGGCGTCAGAGTCTCCACATGCACGGGTGTCTCTTCGGCCGGACTGCATCGCTTCAGGCAGGGAGCCAGGAAGCTGGTTATCGTGGAGATGGCGAACAGGGCACCGGCCATGTAAAAGGGCAGGTCATAGGTGTGCGTCATGTCGTAGATGGCACCAGCCAGGGGCGTTCCGATAAGGGCGGCGAATCCTCTGAACAGGATCAGTAGACCGAAGGCATTTGTGAGCTTGTCCAGGCCGAGCAGGTCGACCAGGATAATTGACGTTAGCGAGATGTATCCCGAGATGGCCAGTCCGAAGAATATGGACATGGTGATGTAGGCCGCGTAGCTGTGGCACAGAGGCGTCAGGGTTACCGCAATGGTGGACACCAGCAGGCAGCAGTTGTTGAGTAGCAGCGAGTTGACCTGCGGCAGATCGGCGACCCATCCGCAGAACACACGGCCAACAGTGTTGGTGATGCCAATAATGGACAGCAGCATCGCAGCATCGTTCTTCGGGATGTCATGCTCCTTGGCCGCATCGACCAGGTAGACGAAGGGAACATACAAGCCGGCCATTCCAAAAATATTCGAGACGCCGATAAGCATGAACACGGGATCCTTCAGCAGGCTCACGTCCAGCATGGTGTTGACAACGGACTTCACGGAATCGGGGATGCCCAGGCAGGGACACAGGTCGTATTCCTCGCGATGCTTCTCGGCCTCGGCCAAGGGATCCAGCTTTGCCATACTCTGCATGCTCTTCTCGTACTTGGTTAGCGACAGCACGGAGTTCCTGTAGTTGGTCAGCGACTTCTGGGACTGATACTGCGGCAGGTTGGTCACAGATCCAGAGTAGAAGATGTCCTTGCGCGACATGGGTCGCACCATCCGGCCGCTGCTGCCCGACTGGCTGCCGCCCTGCCTCTGCGAGAGCGACAACTTGGAGGAGACTAAATCCCCGCCAGCACCAGCCTCCAGATCACCCCTCGACGAAGCCCTGATGGCGGCCAACGAGGGTTGGTAGCGCTCCGATGCGGAGGTCTTCCTCACCCGGCTGAACGAAGGCACGGATCCGTTTTTGGGCAAGCTCTGGTGGTCGGCGGCCAGGAAAGCTGGCTGCGAGGCATTCCGGGTCATGGCATCGTGCGAGTGATACGGGCTGTTCTCCGACTCTGAAGCCCTGTGCTGGCGACGCCCGCCACCTGCTGCAGATCTGGCGGATAACTGGCCATTGCTGTCGCCGTTGGGCGGAGACTGAGCACCATTCTTTTGATGGACGTCGACCACTTTGGACTCGGTAATGGTGGGCAGCGTGGACACGGGATGGAGGCCACCGCCTCCGGCCTGTTGAGCCAGTAGCTCCAGATTCAAGCTGGAATGTACACCGGGATCCGCGTTCAGCGGCATCTTTAGCTTGCGCTCCATGGTTCCATCCGGCATCTGCACCATGAAGTGAGAGCCCGCAAAGGAGCCGCGTTCCAGTTGCAGCTGCTTCTCCTCGTACATCCGCTGCATCAGGGGCTTCACCCTCTTCTTCTTGGGATAGGTCAGGGGTCGCATCATGGCACCGAAGATGGCACAGTTCAGAATCAAACCCGCAAAGATGAGCAGGGCGTTCTTCCAGCCATACTCCTCCAGCAAATAGGTGGCCAGCGGAGCGAAGGCGAAGGTGCCGAAGCCGGAGCCGCACACGGCGATGCCTGTGGCCAGACTGCGCTTCGTCTCAAAGTAGTAGCCCACGGCCACCACGGCTGGCAGGTAGATCATGCCGAAGCCAAAGCCGCCCAGGAATCCGTAGGTGGCCATCAGCATGCTCACGTTGGTGCTGAAGGTGCTCAGGACGAAGGCGATGCAGGCGATGATGCTGCCGGCGATGCAGACTGCACGGCAGCCATATTTGTTGGCCAGCGCCGAGACGATGGGTCCGGCGCTGAGGTAGACGCCGGACAGGAGGCTGCCCACCCAGGCGACAGTGCCCTTGCCCTCGTGGAAGTAGGCCACGAACTCCTCGAGGAAGATGCCGAACGTGTAGGCGATGCCGTCGACGATCATGTTGCACATGAAGCTGGCAAAGCAGATGACCCAACCGTAACCGCCGTCCGGCGGCGGTGGCAGCTCCCCGTACTCGCTCACTTCGTCGTCGTCCTCATCCTCGTCCTGGTTGTCTTCGTCCTCGGGACTCTGCTCGGCGGTGAGCCGGGCCGCCTCTTCGCACGCTAGCTCGCTGTCCGTCCGCTCGAATCGACGCAAGCGGGCGGAGGAGGCAGAGTTGCCGGCATTGCCGCCGGGATTCGAGGAGTTGATGTCCACCATGGCGCACCGAAAATTAACCTATTTACGGCGATTTAAAGCAGCTCCGGAATTATAATTCGATTTCTCGGGCTTCCTTTCGCCCTCGCCCTCGAATTTCCTTTTCTGCACACACGCGGCGGCGGCGGATGGCGTAGAAGTTAAAGTGTGGGAGGAGAAAAAGGAAGAGCAGAAGGAGGAGGAGGAACGTCCGATTGGCGTCGGTGCCCGCGTGCGAATGCCAAAGCAGCGGAGGAGCAGCAAAGAGCGAGATTCCGCGAGAGGGCTAGATGGGGGGAGAGAGAGCTTGGGGGAGATAGAGAGCCTGACCGACCGACCGAGCGTAAGTTTTATCTTGGCTCTCACACTTTCATTCACTTGGCTCACTCACTCACTCTCCCACTGCATTTGTTCTAACTGTGCTGCCTTTGTTTGTTTGTGTGTGCGTGTGCATATGTCAATTGTTATTGAGTTTTGTCGCCGTTTTTGTTGTTTGTTTTCGTTTTTAAGTTTGATAAATTCACAGGCGATAGAGGCGTAGGCTGCCAGGCTGCCTGCCTATACTTAAGTAAATATTTAAAAACGAGTTAAATGGGTTTACGAGCGATTAAGAACACTCTTTGTGCGGGCCTAACTGTTTAGATTTTGAGTTCCTCCCGTTTGTGCTTTTGGTTTGCCGTTACTTTTTTGGTTATTTAGCTATTCCGATATTTTTGCATTGATTCCGCTTTGTATTTTTGTGTATTTTTAACTTGCACTTGCAGCTGCAGTTGAGGTCACTATAAAATGTTTGTTTTCCTTGCTTTTTCGCTGCCTTTTCCTTGTTTTTCCGACCGTTGCTGCCACTGCCACTGCTGCGGCTGCTGCTTTGTTTTTATTCTGCGTTTTCCCTGCTGCTGACTTTGCTTTTCCCTCCTGTCTTTGCCGAGTGCCTTTGATTCTTGTGTTTTGTGATTTCCTCAGCTTTTTTTCGGGGGTGCTGTACGTACGAACGTGTATACGTCGTAATTGCGAATGCAATTGTATAATTTCCCGATTTTCAGCTTTGAAATTCGATTGGAGTACACAGAGAGGGAGCAAGGGGTGACGATAGAGAAGGGGGGGAGGAGCGAGGAGAAGTGGAAGAGTGGTTCGAAGCGTGTGATCGATAAATGGCGCTCACAAACCCACTCACACTCTCGTACACTCAAGCACTTTTCGCTGCAGTTGCATTTTAGCGATTTGTTTTTTTTATTTTATTTTTTAATGAGTGTCCAAATTCTCGGGCAGAATAACAGTCTGCGACTAGATACCCGATTTACAGTCCGGACTCGATTCCGAATTCCGTCTTTTTTGCCGATTCTCTGTTCTTGACTGCTGCGCCGTTCGCTGCGAAATGAAAATGAAAATTCGTCGTAACCAGCGACTGTTATACGATATACAAAGACAAATTCAAATATTGTAAAAACAGACAGAACAGCGCGCGCTCCCATTCTCGCCTCCACGCTCTCTAGCTCGCTCACGTTTTCAGTGCATTTGAAGTTCAAGCTCACAGAGCGCAAGCTCCGCTCTCCTTATCTGTCTCTCTCTCACTTACTCATGTGCCCAGGGGGTGGCACTCTCCCCAAACAGCTGATTTGGCCATTGCCTGAGAAACAAAAACAAAAGCGCGAGAGATACAACAAGAGATTTTAAAGCAAACCACCCCGTCTCGGCCCAAGGGTTGTCTGTCTTTGTCTGTCTTTGCCCTTTTTTATTGTATTTACCTTAGGGAAAGAAAGCCAGAAAAACCGGTAGCCGCCTGCCACATGGCTACTGTTCTAACGTATAACTGTTCTACCGTAGAAAAGTACTGAGCATCAAAGAGCGCCGAAACTGTTGCTCTTTACTCGCGATTTAGGTTAAAGGTTAACCATATTTGCCCCCTGAAGCAAGCAAAGACTTTTACTTTTCAAAAACACACACTCACATCCGCACAGCAGGGCAACTTTTGCAAACCGGTACAGAATTGTCTGGAACTTTAATGTTCAATTTAGTTTGCTGTGTTTTCTTTAAGATAAACTCGGGTCTACTTTGTCAAAGTCTAGATAAGGTCGATGGTAACTTTAAATTAAATGAAAGCTGGGCTTTTAGGGTAATACCAACATTTTTTATAACAACTTTATTTTTGGAAGCAAAGCTTATTAAAACCTCACGTCTGTAATTACCATATTTTATATAGCATAATTTTTTCATACTTCCAAGTCTTTTAAATTCATAACTCCTTATGAAGTTGGAGTTTTGAAGTCTCCACTGTATTTGCATGTGTCTGTTCGTCTGTTCGTCTGCCGCCTTTTAGGCGCCGACAAATTGTATAATCCGGGCATTATCTTAACAGTTGCCTCACATATCCCCCAATAAAATGCATTCGACACGCAGCTGATAAGACCCCCTTTTCGAGATACTTTTTGGGGGCCGCCAGATACTTTATTTAGTTTTGTTTATCAACTGTTTTTCGACTGTTGCCAGGCCATAAAATCGTAAAAATGTGCTTTTTGTTTCGCCTTCTGGTTTATAACAGTTTCTTCGGTTTGGTTAGCACTTGCTTTTATAGTTCCCTTAAGAGATTCGTCTTGGGGTTCGAACCCTTGCTCTCTTTGGTCTTCTCTTACCGGTTCTCTCTCTCTATGTTGAAAGCGGGAGGGATGTGTGTGAGCGGTACTTGCTCTTCTCGGGCGGTTGGTCAATGTCATTCATAAAAATTCCATGTCAAATGAAGGAAAAAAAGAAGAAGACGATGAAGAAAACACCACGGCACACATGTACCCCCTATATTGTGGGTCAACGCCAGAGGGCGCCACTTTGGCTTCCCTTCCTCTGGACTTTTCCTTTTTTTTCTTCCACTTTTTCCTAACTCGATTTGTTTGCTCTGCTATTAAAGCATTACGTGGGACTCAAATGGCCAACGCCTCCTCCAATCTCGGCCAGCAATCTGTGTGCGCCCGCGAATTACGTTAAACTCCAACTTAAGTAGGAATGTAATTCGAGAGGCTAAACTGTTATACCGCAATGCGTGTGCTGGGTTTGAATTTTCATTAAAAATGCATGGAATACAAAATGCAAAAACCGCAGGACATTAGGAAAATGAGCACCAAGTAGTGGGACGCCGACGCCATGGCCATCCGATCCGCGGCGCGTGGCCAGAGTGGGTGCAATTGAAAGGCCAGATGGGCGGTCAAATTGGAGGGGCGGCAAAATCGTGGGGAATGGGAAATTCCTACGGGGCGAAGCAGGTGCCCTTGCGAATTAGTTGGCCCATTTAAAGCAGAATTCGGACTGTATTCTGTGCCAAAAAATTCAAATTCAACCAAGTGAAATGTGGGCGAAATTAAAGGGGGAACTAGGTGACGAAAAGTGCACAGGAAAAAGCTAGGAAATAGTTTCTTAAATTCAAAATATTAATTTTTAGCTCTTCTTTTGTTTTTAAGAAATCACTAGAGGTTTGAAATCGCTTAAAAATGTATCGAAAACTGTGCTACAAATGTTATAACAGAAAGAACAGAAATTTGCACTGAATTTGGTACCTGAACAATTTGTTTGCATACTTTTAGGCATCTTTTTTAAGGGATTTCTTCTCTAGCGATTTCTTTTCTTGTAAAATTGTATTCATTTATATTTCTAAATTCCTCAAAAGGTTGCTCAAAGTATGGCATAATTTCCATCAGCAACCCCTTGGACACTTTAGCTAAGAGCTGGAACCTAAAATAATATAAACATTATTTTTTTCCTGTGCACAGCTGCTCACTTTTTGTAATGAATAAACTATCCTTGAACTATTGAATCTCTTGCTGCGAGAAAATAGCAGAAAAGAAATGGGCACATAAAGAGACTTCTCCAGCTGGCCAAGAGCTTTCTTTCTTTCTTTCCTCCTTCCTCGTTCCTCATTTCTCGTTCCCCAAAGGTTGAATGAACCAGCGATGACTCTTCAATTATTGCACTGCCACCCCATTTCCAACGCCTCCTCATGCCGCTCACGCTTTTCCTAGAATCTGCGCTTTCTTTGTTAATGAAAATGAAAATTGCGCATACGTCGTGTTGTCGTGCAGTGAATGCTTTGACGCTCTCGCTTTGTTCCGCTGCTAAGCGTTTTTTTTTTACGCTGACAACGCTTTCCTTACACATGTAGCGACCAGATACAAACGCAGATACATGGCAACAGATACAAAAAATACAGCTTGTAGAATATTGTGTTTTATTTTTCAAAATGACGCAGTTTGTCGCTTTGACTGCTTTTACCTTGCTGTTTTTTTGCGCGTCCCTGCTCAACTTGTTGCGTTGCTTGGTATGCATCGCCTGTAGCCCGGCCTGCAGCTGTATCTGTGGCTGTTTGTCGCTGAGCCTGGCCTCAGTGCCGGGGCTGTATCTGTCAGAAACATGGCGAATCTGGTATCTACAGTCGAACTTGCAGCGATAGAACCTCAAAAATGTGGGTTTTATTGGAAAATAAATTAAAAATGTTTAAAAATTCATCAGCATTCGGGAATTGGGGGATTGATTGATTAAGAAACCATTTATTATTGAGCTTACTCTAGTATTTTATTTAAAGCTTTAAAAATGGATGGGAATATGTGGTAAATATGTTTATCTGAATCCTTTACTTCCTTATTTTTGAGTTTAAGAAGTCGGACTGTATCTCTCGTCCTCCCTACACGCATTTATATGTTAATGTAGGCGGCAAGCTGTGGGTCTCGCCCACAACGAGTGTGTGGGCAGCCGCTGGCAAAGGATAATTTACAGCACGTGTCCTTGGATTGCTCAGCTGTCACTTCACCTTAACTTCCTTGGCTTTTTCGTCGTCGTCGATGCTTATCATGGTTATGATGCCTTAAAGCCACTTCGAAATAAACCGTCAACAGCCGCCCACTCGTAAATAATTCGGCGATAAGACTAAGTTGGCGGTACCTTAACCCGCTGAAAACTTTATAGTTTGTTTTTCTTCGGCGACGAAGGTCGCTCACAGAATTATGCAATTTTCGCTCGCACTCAATTTCACTTATTGTTTTTAGTTTTAGCTGGCCCCCGCCTCCCGGTTGTCCCATTCTTTGGGCATTACTTATTGTAAATTGACACAAATGAATTCAATTGAATTGCTGGCGCAACAATTCGTTTTTGGCCCTGTTGCCAGGCAGCGGGCAGAGTCTGTGCCCATTCTCCTTTGTTTTGTATATTGTTGTGAGTTCCCACAACCCCTTCTTTCAATGATCCAACGCTTGAGTAGATTACTTATCAATTTCAATGGAGCAACGACAACGATGGCAGTAAAAGAGCCGGGAGGAACAAGCTTCATAATGAGCAAGGCGCTCGTTAAATCGCATACGGGTCGGCACAATCAATAAAGTTCCACAAAGCTCGCGTTACGCATACGCCTCGTGCGCAGGAAAAAAAGAATGGTCTCCTTTTCGCCCCTCCTCCTGCCGTTATTCAATTTTGTTTTCCTTAACATGCAATTTCTGCGTTTTGGCCCGTCCTTGAAATGGTTGTTCTTTTATTTTCTTGGCCAGCTAATTAAGCTAAAGCATGATAAACGGTTTTTTCTGACTCAAAATTGTAGCATTCATGGGGGGTATTTATAGAAACCGACGTTCTGGTTTAATAACTTTCATAAAATCATTAAAGATAAAAACTTACCCTAAAAAAACTTTATTTTTATAAGATGTCTGATTGAAATGTTGCTTAAATACTTTTTATAGAACGCTATTATAATTTAACAATTATTTTATTGATAGATAACTGTTCTTAATAGCTTAAGCATACAGAAATTCTTTGCTATATAATGAAATAATATTCCCATGAGGCATGTAGAGAAGTCACTCTATATATACATGTCATAAATGCATATTATGCAGTATTCCTTATACTTGCTTCTTTGTTCTCCAAAATAAACTTTAACCGCCGCTCTTTGGTTGGCTTTATAATTGTATAATGTACATCAATTTATGACTCAGTTCAGTGGAGTGATTACCAACTAATCAGCAAAGTGAATAATGTCATGGAGATGGAAGAAGCGGTATAGGCATAGAATTACATTGTGATACATTTATTTGTTGATAATGCGTGTTAATTTCTTTGTTTGTCTTTTTGTTTTGAACCAACGAAAACTGGAATGCTTTTTGATTATTTTGTGGTGTAAAGTCGGTATATAAATGGAGCCAACTAAGGTTTTAACATTAAATCTTTTTTATAATCAAGCTTTAAAATTAAAATTATTAAAATTAAAATTAAAATTATTTTTAAAAGAAGTTTTAGTTCATATTTATATTCGTTGACTGTTGTTTTATTTTTAATCAAGACAAACCCAATTTTATTCTCTTAACTCACTGATATTAAGATTTCTCCAGCTTTGAATTAATAAATTTATTAATATCTACAGCATAGGCTCTTTCGATTTTATTTATAGTGATAATTGGATTGTGGTTTTGAGCATTTAATACATTTAAAGCCAAAGAAAGGGGGTTTGTTTTTGCTTTCAACTGTTGATTCTCTCAATTAAATCGAGCGGCCATATCGTGTTTACAATTTGTAGCTCTCTCTCGAAACGAATCGAAGCTCAATAAGCATAAATTACTCATAGACCGGTGCCCCCCTTTTCCCCCTTTTTGATTTCTGTTGCTAGCTAATAAAAAATTGAATAAAATCGCGCCTTCAATAGCAGCAAACCAATGAATAGTCAAGAGAAGAGAGCACCATTTGGATGATGATTTTGTGTATCCCAATCAATTGAAGAAACTGTGAAACAATTACAAAATCTTACTTTATTTATGATATATATATATAAACAAGAGACATGTATGGCTTAATGAAGTGCAATTTGAGAATGGAAAACAAATTCATTTGAATTAATGAAGCTTGGCGTCGGGGGAATTGTTATACTGAGCTCACGCGTATAACAGATGAAACCGAAAGCGGAATTATCAAGTTGAGTGGGTTTTCGGTTGGAAAAAACAAAGGGTTAGGAAGGGGGCATGGAAATGGAGTCTATTCTAATGGATTGACATTGTTGTTATTTGTAGCCACCGCCCCCCGCTCTCGTTGATTTTTCATTTATCACATGGAACACAGAATAACAAATGGAAATTAAGTACAGTCCCGCTCAGTACATCGTCCGCTCCGTTTAGTTATTATTGTTACCGTGTTCGTGCCTGACAGTTTCCTTGTTTGCTTATTGTTGCTGCTGCTGCTGTTGCTGCAGTCAACTCATTGCAATTTACCTGTGCACTCATGTCTGTAATTATCCATCCAACCTTGTGACACTGCCGTCTCTCTCTGTCGAATCGTTATGGCAACACGTTCGAAAAGCTGTTGTTATTGCACCCAAACTGACACCCTGGCACAGATTCGCATTGTTCCCCCTATTTTAAATGCATTAATCTCTCTCTCTGCCTCGACCAATTTCCATACGATATTTGCACTCGATCGGCTCGATTTCAACTATATACATATAATTTATTGAATAACACACAACACCACCGCACACACTTAGTTCTCGGCTTGTTAGTCGCTAATTGAAATTAATTAGCACGCTTGGAATTCCTGAGAGGGAACGGAGTTTTTGCTCTCATATTTTATCCCATTGTCATATGATGATTTTAAGCGGGGATTTGTGGTTGCGGGGGTTACTATGATGGCTATACCCAAGCCGATAAGTGGGCGTTTAGCACCGCCTCCCAATTGCCGCATGGCAAAAAGTGAAAAAATAGAAAAAAAAAAAAGAAATAATACATTGCACGCCCCGCTTCAAGAGCACTTAGTTAGAGCGTCTCCGCTAATTCGCCGCCAAACACAAACCCTTGTGAGGGGTTCCAGAGATTTAGTTTAAATATATTCGATATGCCTCCAGTTTTAGCACATTTAAAATTTCGAATAGATATTAATAATTATGAAAGAAAGCTGGACCAAGTACAGGCGGCACTGGGAAAGCTGTCTTCCAGGATTTAAGTTACAGAAAATTCCCTGTTTTGTTATTTTTTGGAGAAATACCTTCTCTGGGTTGGAATTTTGAGATTGTTGAAGTGGACCCAAGAGAGGTATGTAGCATGGCATAGATTGGGAAAGATATGAGAAGTAAATGCAAGATTAGAACTGCTTAAGGGGAAATATTCATAATTGCTTATCATTGTTAAATGCTTTTAATTCTTACTTACCAAGCTCTTATTTTTATGTTTAAACCAGAAATGTTAGAATTGCTTTTGGGGGAATATTAAATACAATAAAGTGAGCCACAAAAAAATGTTGTTCAACACTGAAAAGGATCAATTTAGCAAGTAAATTTCCATTTGACAGCACTGGTGCGTTTCACTTTGTGCATACTGTGGGTGTGCCGGCTGAGGCATATCAGAGAAATTTCCTGACTTGCGAGCAAATATAGATATGATCTAAAAAAGTGTTGTTTAACACTGAAAAGAATAGATTTAGCCACAAAATTTCAACTTTACAGCACTGGAGCGTTGTTTATGTTTTGTGCATACGGCGCGTGTGCCGGCAGAGACCGAGCAGAGAAATTTGCTGACTCTGGTTTAAATTGATGCTATATTCCCACTATATTTCATACTACATTTTTGTGTATTTTGTTTAGTAAACTGTGAAGAAAATTAAATATTTTTCCCATACATCTCACGGAAATAATAATAACAAATTGTCAACCAGCGAAAGGTCTCGATTTCGAAAAATATAAACCACCTTTTCAATATTTACATCAATATACAATGGCAATATTTAATTCCCAATCCCGATTCGAATAATTTCCCAAGCTCTTTGTATAATTAATTAAAGGAGCGAACTGTTTGCCTCGAATCTGGGATGGGAATGGGGAGATCACATGCACTTTTGTTGGCTTAACCCTGTTCCGGCGACTCTTATCGAGGCTGACTGGCGGCCGTTTTTATCTCGTGCCCCATATCAGGGTCTCGAGTGCGAAGTTCAAACACCTAGCAACAGGCCAACAGGCCAATCGAATTGTGATTTAATAACAATTTGCTCCGTAAATAAAGTCTGCTACTCACTCCCTCCCTCTCTCGGGTTGGAGAGCTTGAGTTATGACATGGATTAGTTATGTTTTCTATTTGCACTGATAGCCGGGCAATCGATGGCCCGCTTATCAGCGAGAGAAGCGGACATGAGAACAATGCCGACGGCAGTTATTGGACTATCTATCGAACCCACTTTATCCCCGTTGGAAAAGGGAGTATATATTGTTTAGCTCTCTTTGTTTTGGTCAGGCCGATCCAGTGTTTATATATGCAATTTGATTAGCTAGCAGAGCTTGGATTTGCCCTATTTCCGTCTAACAAATCAATTGAGGCTTTAATTAAACAGCATTAACTGTCTGCGGTTTCCGAAAATTCCATTATGCTGCTGCTGTTGCCTGCCACATTCCGACACACAACTCGTTGAAGCTATTAGCATTTAGCATTTCAATTGGCATCAATTATGATATTGTAAATTAGTTGGCAAGCGGCAATTGAATTTCTTCTCATGTATCAGAAGGGGCGCTGCTCATTTAAGGTCTGGACTAAAAACTTTTATTGATTGTCGCTTATTTTCTGGTTCTTTTTGCAGTTGACAAGAATTTGATAAACAACAACAACGAGGTGGTGGCCTTGGATGAGAAATTGGCCAGCGAGAAGCAGCAGCAACTCGAACTGGAGTTCCACCAACAGCAGCAGCAGCAGCAACTGCAACAGCAGGAGCAGCAGAAACTGCAACAGCAGGAGCAGCAGCATCTGCAGGAACAGCAGCAGCAGCAACAGCAGCACCAGCAAAAGCATCAGCAGCAACATCATCAATTGCCGCCGCAGCAAATCGAGCCACAGTTAACCAAAGTGCCAAGTCTGGTAGTGGCCACAGTGGCACCTCAACTACAGCATCCAAACCAGCCTGCACCGCAGCAGCATCAGCAGCAGCAAACATCGCCAGTGGTGGTGCCGCCGCCCCAGCAGCAGCAGCAGCAGCAGCCGCCCAGCTACCATGACCAGCATCAGCAGCAGCAGCATCAGGCTCCCCAACAGCAACCTCAGCCCCAGCGCAAGCCGCCCCAGCAATACAATCAATCCCAGCAGCAACAGGTGCGTCGCAAGTACTCCTCGGAGTACAATCACCATCATCATCAGCACGGCAGCAGTGATACCGGCATCCAGACCACCAAGACGATGTCCTGGACAAACTCTGCGCAGCACAAGAAGTCCACGCAATCGGTTTCGGTCACAGCCTCGCCCAACAATGTAAACAATGGACCAGGAGTGGGTGTAGGAGTGGGAGTTGGCAAAAGCAACAGTTACAGTCACACCACAAAGACGTTCACGAATCAGCAACACTACCAACAGCAGCAGCACCAGCAGCAGCAGCAGCAGCAGCACTACCAGAATCAGAGCAACTACAATAACAACAGCGGCGGCAGCAGCAGCAATAACAGCAGCACCTCCAGCAACAGCAACAGCAGCGGCAATCAGCCGCAGGTGCGCACCTATGGCACCATGAAGGTGCCCTCGTCACCGGTGGCCAGCACGGCGCCAACGCTGGAGCGCAAGAACAGCCAGCAGGGACCAGCACCACCAGGACTAGCGCCACAAGCTGCCCAAGAAGCAGCAGCAACTCCTACAGCAACTACCTCAACGGCCAGTATCACGGCTAACCCGAATCAATTCCTCCTGGAGACTAGCAACAATAATAGTGCACCAGCACTAGCTGCCCCTCCACAGCCACCGCAGCAGGCTGTCCCGGTGGCAGCAGCAGCAGCACCCGCATCCGCCTCCGCATCCGCACCACCAACCAAAACCTATAGCAGCTATGCGGCCAAGAAGCATCAGGGCTATGAATCGGCTGCCCTGAGCTCCGTGGTAGCCAGTTCCAGTTCCAGTTCATCCAACCCGCAGCCACCTCTAAATCTGGCCCCACCGGCGCCGCCAGCATCGCAGAATAGCGGGGACAGTGCGCAGTTTTCGTGGGCCAGCTTGTTTGCCAGCAACAAGCCCGTGGCCAAGGTGGCTCCCTACGATGCCAGCAAGACTGTGCAGCAGCAACAGCAGCAGCAGCCTCATCCCGTGCTCCAGCTGGCTCCACCTCAGCCAGCTCCAGTGGCAGCCACCGCAGCCCCAGCTCCAGCAGTGCCTCAACTGGCCCCACCGCAAAATCTGCCCCTGCCCACGGCTCATCAGCAATCGCAGTTGCCAGCACCGGTGCCGGCGCCCACAACTCCGTTGATTACACCTGGAACGCTGTCCTACTCGGCTGCATCGGCTCAAGCAGTGCCTGCTTCCCTGCCCAGTCCTGCCTCCGCGTCCGTTAAACCCCTGAAGCCGGAACCTGTGCGTCCGGCGCACCAACTCGATGAGTGGACCAATAAGTACGCCGAGTTCCTGACGCGCCACAAGACCAACTTGTCACCTATCAGCCTGCGCCCGCGAGGTCTGACCAACAGGTCGAACTACTGCTACATCAACTCGATCCTGCAGGCCCTGCTGGGCTGCTCGCCCTTCTACAACCTGCTGCGCACCATACCCAAGCAGGCGGCGGTCTTGAGTGAGGTGAAGACGCCCACAGTGAATGCCATGTAAGTGATGTTGCCGAGAGAATATATAAGAAAAGCGTAACAGATTATACAAATACTTATTTAATTTAAATCCACTAGAAAACTAACCATATTATTGCTTCAATCATTATGCTTTTATATAATTAAAACTGAACTTATTGTTATTAGAACAAAATTCAATCGAAAGGCAGGCCACAGACCAGTCAACAGACACTTCGGCACCCATAACCAGCCGGTGTCTGTGTTACGTTCGTGGCAGATGAATAGCCACCGACCCTGCCTGGCGTTCTCCGGTTACCTCCGTTCTGGCGGTAGCCAGAGCTAACGTTAGGGTCGGTGCACGTGCTCTGCCCTTAGGTAGGAGAGGTTACATCTTAGACTTCCTCAGCGCCAAAGCGGGCACATACACAATTAGCAATTAGCTAGGGAGCTTCTATCCTTCATCACGATATATATTTGTAATTTTACCATTTCCCCCGTAGGATGTCCTTCATGACCAACTTCTCATCGCTGCCCAGCGGCCTGCGTTTGCGTTTGAACAGCAACATCAACAAGGGCGGAGCTCAGAACAAGGGCAAGGACGAGTTTGTGGGCTCAGATCTGCAGTGCGACATGGCCTTTGAGCCGACCGAGATCTACAAGCTGTGGAATGACAGTCGCGAGGAGCATGTCGAGGGACGCCAAGAGGATGCTGAGGAGTTTCTGGGCTATGTGCTCAACAAGCTCAACGATGAGATGCTGGAGGTGAGTCCCCCTTAACTTGTTTTTAGAGATAATTTATCCAACCCCTTCCCTTTTTTAGGTGATTAAACTTATTGACAAGCCCAGCTTGCAGCAGAATGGCCAGAATGAGCAGTCGGAGCCAGAGGATGGCGGCGATGTTTGGCAGGTAAGTTGATTATTATACATTCTCAAGGAATTGCAGTTGCTTAAAAGCTTATCTCTCCTCCTTCAGATGATATGCAACAACCGCAACAAGGGCAGTGTGACCCGGCAAACCGACTTTGGACGCACTCCCATCAGCGACATCTTTCGCGGCGAACTACGTTCCCGGCTGCAGCGCGAGGGAGAACACTCCACAGATGTGATTCAGCCCTTTTTCACGCTACAATTGAATATTGAAGTGAGTTACGATGAGAATGAAGTCATAAGTAGTTTTAAGGCCACAGACAAGTCAACAGACACTTCGGCACCATTAACCAGCCGGCGTCTGTGTTACGTTCGTGGCAGATGAAACGCCGCCAGCCCCGCCTGCGTTTCGTGGCTATCTCCGTTCTGGCGGCAGTCACTAAAAACGTTGGGGCTTGGTGCACGTGCTCCACTTTTAGAATGAGTTTCCTTTTTAATGGATTCTTGCCTCATCCGTGGGCACAAACATATACAAGGCTAAAGTCTTTATTGAGTTGTTTTACTAACTATAACATTCCTATTATAGAAAGCCGCCTCTGTTAAGGAAGCCCTGGAGATCCTGGTGGGTCGGGATCAGCTAGAGGGCGTCACCGGCAGCAAGACCAAGCAGGAGGTGGTGGCCTGGCAGCAGATGACGCTGGAGAAGCTGCCCGTCGTCCTGATATTGCATTTAAAGTACTTTGACTATCGCTCCGATGGTTGCACAAAAATCCTGAAGAAGGTGGAGTTCCCCGTGGAGCTGAAAATCGATGCCAGTATGTGGTCTTGCCCTCCCTGCAGGCTCTGTATAAATTATTCAAATCTTTCCAGAAATCCTTGGCTCAAAGAAAACGTCGCAGAAGCAGCGGGCCTATCGGCTGTTTGCCGTCGTCTATCACGATGGCAAGGAGGCCTCCAAGGGCCATTACATCACGGATGTGTTCCACACGGGCTACAGCAGCTGGCTGCGCTACGACGACAGCTCGGTGAAGCCGATCAGCGAGAAGCACGTTCTCCAGCCGCACACGCCGAGGGTGCCTTACCTCTTGTACTACCGCCGCTCCGACACGCTGCCCCAGCAGCAGCAGCAGCAGCAAACCCCACAGCAGAGCGCCACCTCGAACGGTGCAGGAGCAGGCGGGGCGGTGGGCAGCAGCTCTTCGTCGTCGAATGCCGGAGACAAGTGAAGAAGTCACCAGCAGCAACAGCGTTGTAAAAATACATGAGAACTTTAAGTGTTAGAATATATGGATAGATATATTTTTGTGTCAGTGCGTGCATGTGTGAGAGAGTGAGTGCGAGTCTTGGTTTTATACGCATATACATTATACAATATGTAACAATTAGATATATTCGAGCGGTATACATATATTTAAGCCCAAAGTCCAAAGCGCATGTCAGTGTGTCTGTGAGTGTGCGAGAGGAACTTAGCTCTAAGCTAGAAACTAGATTTAAGAAACTAATTTAAGTAAGAGCAAAAAGCAGCAACAGAAACAGAAAAAGAAACATAAGTAGCAGCAACAACTTTGTACAAAGAGCAGAAGGAGGAGCTCTGTAAACTAAACAGCGAGCAAATTATCATTTAACCTAGTGCTAAATCTACAAAACTCCTACATTTTTCTATGTGTGGCACAAAAAGAGCTCCCAAAAACCCCTTAACTGTAGTAGGTGTTAGGAAGGCCCCCTAGAATCTTTCCCCGATACGATGTTATGACAAACGCTTAGAGCTGTAAATATATACACAAATATAAGAATATATATTGTAGTTGATGATCAGTTTTGGCGGCAAGCAGCAGGCATTTACAACAATATATATATGGAATATGCTTTGAATATGCTTTAAACGAATATATACATTTAGAAGCAGGCAGAAAATACAGTCGTCATGGGTTGTGGTCAAAATAGTAGCCATACCTTAACAAAACTCAAAAGTCTAAGGGAGTTACGGCTCAAATTCAAACGTTTTTCATGGTTCTACTTGGCAATAATCGCTGTTGAAACAATGCCAAGACTCAAATATTATTATGTATCAAATTTTAAACAAAAAAGAGCAGAAGGGTTAATATTTTGATCACAACTGTGCATTATTTCGTACATGTTACATAAGTTAACACCAGCGCCCGTTCATTTTGTAATTTATTTTGTATGTTGTTTAGTTTTACACGCAGGCAGATTCATGCATCTCTCTAAATATTATTATACCATACAAAGCAACTTGTTATTCATAGTTAGTGAAACCTTTTTATTGTGGGAATTATGATATTGAAGTTGGCATTATTTGCAACATACTTTTCCTAGGTCTACGGCATTTAGTTTTTATAAACATCATCTTAGAGAGAATTGTGTTGGGAAACGAGAAAAAATATAGATCGGGTCAGAACTAAAACTAATCAATCATACTAGTTGATATACCCATATATATATACATATATTTTCTTAAGCTATATAAACGCAAATATATATTATTTATAGATATCGTGCCAATGTTAAAACATCAAAAAAGGTTAAAAAAAAAGGAATATATAACTTGTCAAAGCTTTGTATAGTCAGCGGCTAAGCGAGAAGGGAATATAAACAATTATTCAATTACAAAGATTCTGTTAAACTTAGTCCTGTATCGAAAATCTATTTACGACTTCAACATAATAGTTTTGGCAGCGAAATTAAAGGAAACCCTAAGAAATATGCCTGACACTTAAACAGAGTCTCTCCATTTGAGTGTCAAGGATTTCTTTAGTTGCGAGGAATCAAAGCTATAAAATCTTGAATTATTCTTAAGCTTATCCTGTGTACGAGAGAGGAATGCATTGACATCTACGATGTTTATACTAAGCAAAACCATAAATATAAATCTACATATAATATATATATTTTGATGTTATACAAATATGAACTAATTGTAAGCCAAATTATAGAAAACATTTTTTTGTATAGAAACTTGTGCGCGTCTGCGTTTTGCTAGTTACAAAATAGGTTCCTAACAACTATACGAAAATGAAAAAAAAAAAATCTAAAAAAAACAACCACAAAACGTAACGAAATGTTGAAGCAAAGGAATATTACTAAAAACAATAATATTAATACTGATATATACATATATGTAGTCTAAAGCCAAGCTAAAATCATAAACATTATTAATATTAAACTGATGAAACCACAAAATAAACATACAATACATATAAATTTATAAATCAAATTTATACAAGAAACCAAGCAAAGCAAAAGCAAAAGCAGAGAAGGGAAAGATTGAAGAAGTTGAATTACCATTTATATATATTTTTGCAAGCGAAATTAGAATGTGAAACATAAAGAAAAGGAGAAACATATATAGGATTAATGATAGAACTACAACTAAAGACGTAAAACTGTAAACTTTTTCGCTTAAATCGCATATAACTTTTATTTTTTTTGTCATTGTTATATAATTTATGGAATACTCCACCCAAAAAAATTTTAAAATTAGTTTAAAACTTAAACATCAGCCCCAATTGTTATGTCCCAAGCGAAGAGTGTGTTTTAAAGCTATTTTGAAAATATAATCCATAACTGAATTTATTTCGTAACATTTATTAATTTTTTTTAAACCTCTTTACTGCCTAATAGTCTTGAAACGCACTGTTCCTGTGTCCTATTCGATCGATTTTCGACTTTAATTTTAACAATAACATTTTTGTAGCCTTTGTAACCTTGGCCCCATGTTGTGTCCCCCATTTATGTATGTTTTAGTTCTTAAGTAGTTTCTAAGGCTGTGTAACTAACTATAAAAAACATGTACTAACACTTATTGCTTTGTGGAGTTTGCCAGACAATTTTTGTTTATTTTTCGCTACTTTTCCCCCCCTACGTTCGACTTGGTGAGGTGATGAGGCCTCTGGCGAGAGGCTCCGATAAACAGAAATTGGCAAGTGCACTTACTAAACGTATAACGAGCGTGTAAAAGCGTATTAAATCCGGGAGAGAATAGAATCGAAGAGAGGAGTATCAGTTCTAAGTACGTTTAGCCAGCAGACAAACTAATATTAAATATTAAACGTTTTGTAAGCAAGTTTTCAAGGAAGAGATAGCGCTGGCCAAACAAAAAAAGTAACTAACAAATAACAAGACACTAGATGTTTAGCATTGCGAAATGATACTGAAACTGAAACAGAAGCAAAAGCGAATTATTTAGTCCACATTTAGTCTAAAGAGGAAAACCAAGCTAAAGTAAATCTACAAACTAAAACGAATTCAATTGTACTAAGTAAACGCATTAACATTGTAACGTGGAAACAAGCTAAAAACCTAAACGTAAACGAAATGAAATGAAATGAAACATTATATAGCTATAAAAATAAATCGAGTGATTTCATTGCCACAAGCAAAGCGGTTTTGGTTTGGTTTGGATTACAGTGGGCAAAGAGGCGCTAATTTATGCCAAAATGGGTCAAGAAGAGGCATCAAATCAAACCGGTTGGCCCCTAAAATAGCTCTCAATTGGATGGTGCTGTGGTTAATCTTTTGGATGCTCCGGAAAGGGAAAGGAAAGCCTGTTGTTGAACTCTTGTTGAAATATTTGCTAAATGCGACAGACGACGATAACGACGACGAAGAGCGGAGACACACGTGGTGACTCATTACAAATGCCAATCACAACCGAAACTCGAAAACTTGTTTCAGCCAGGCTGAGAGAGTGCACTGCGGATAATCAATAATACAAGATAAGGTTATTATTTTGGGGAGTTTTTAAATTATGTCTTATGAAGGCTTCTTAAATGTAGCTATGCTTATTTTTTCATTTCTTTAATGCATCGCTTTAATATATTAATTAACAGTATTCACCTTGGGTAAATGCTTGTTTCCGTATTGGGTCAGTTTTGGTGTGGTTTGCTATGATTAATGATATATCTTACTGTTCATAGTTCAGACGATAATCATAACAAGCCAAGGAAATATAATAAAACACTATACGTAACATTTTAGTAAAATTTTGGTCTTTAATAATTATTTAATTTAATAAAAATTGATTTTTCTCAAAGTTAAATATCTACAGAAATTGCTGGAGATTTGCAACCAATTGAAAAAGTACCTAAAAGTATGCAGTGATTTTTATTTTAAATTTGTTTATTTAAATGATTGCATATTTTTCGGCACTATTTAAAGTGTTTTAAAATCCTCAAAGATTTTAGTACTCTTTTTTTTTTTTTTAAATTTTTCGAAGTTAGTTATTACCAAAATTGTTGCACTATCATTTTATTATTTTCATTTTTTATTTAATAAATATTTAATAAATAACAAATTTCACAATTTTAATCCCTAATTCTCTATCAAAGTTAAATACCACAGAAATGGCTAGAGATTTGAAACCAATTGAAAAAGTACCTAAAGGTATGCAGTTTTATATTTCAGTTTTTTTTTTCGTTTTGTATACTTTTCGGCATTATTTAAATTATTTTAGAGATTACTGTATTTTTTTAATAATTACCTAATTAAGTTATTACAGAAATTATTAACCTTGTTTCTTTATTAAAAAAAAATTTAAGAAATTAACCATATTTACAACATTTTAGGCCACAATTTCTCTCTCTGTCTTGGGGGAGACTCTTTCTGCCTTGTTGGTGGAGGCAAAGTGGAACCATCGAGCAGTCGTCGATCAGCTGGCGGCGATGAGCGACACCGCGAAATGCATTCGCTGTGCCCCCGGCTCGTTTTGTAAGAGCTCAACTCCACTCCACTCCACTCCACGCTCACTGGCTTCCGCTCCATCCATCCCACGTCATCACCCTCCCCACGTCCGAAGAAGCGCCAAATGCCAGCTGAAGCTGCTACTTAGTTGCTGCCTGGAACACGCTTGCAATGTATCGCAATATACTCTGCCTGGCTCTGGGCCTGATCATCGGCATCCGGGTAACGGATATCTTTGAGTTCTTCCAGCTGACCGAAGCGGGTCTCGGCAGTACGGCAATGACGCGAATCCAAGAAGAGGCCACGCCCCAGCTGGCGACGGAGGAGCAGCTGGCCAGTCACCTCTACAACGAGACCCGGGTGCTGTGTATGGTGCTAACGATGCCAAAATCCCACCAAAAGAAGGCTGCCAAGGTGAAGCGTACGTGGGGCAGGCGCTGCAACAAGCTGATCTTCATTAGCAGCGAGGAGGACAAGGAACTGGGCGCCATTGATGTGGGCATTGCAGAGGATCGCAATAATCTTTACTCAAAGGTGCGAGCGGGCTTTAAGTATGTTTACAATAGCTTTGTGGAGGATTACGACTGGTTTCTCAAGGCGGACGATGACACGTGAGTGGAATTTGCATAATCGGGATTATATTTATTAAATTTTAAATACCTTTCAGCTTTGTGATCATGGAGAACCTGCGTCTGCTGCTTTACCCCTACGATCCGGAGGCTGCTCTCTACTTTGGCCACAGATTCCGCACTACCTTTCCGCAGGGCTACATGTCCGGCGGCGCTGGCTATGTGATGAGTCGGGATGCCCTTCGCCGACTCAACCTCTTTGCGCTGAATAATACGAAATTCTGTCCGCCTAACAACTTATCCGAAGACAAGAGTATTGGCTTCTGTCTGCAGAATGTGGGTGTGGTGGCCGGTGAATCGCGAGATGAGAAAGGTCGAGATCGTTTCCTGCCCTTGTCTCTCGAAAGCATGTTGCCCAGCTTCCCCCATCACCTCTGGTTGCACAAACTTACCTACTTTAAGCCTGTAAGTAGTATAGATGTGTGATTTAAGCTTCAATTATATTATTTATTTCTATTTGCAGGTCAATGAAACTGGCTCTAGTTCGGGTATAAGCTTTCATTATGTCAAAAGCCATGAGTTCGATAGATACGAGTACCTGCTGTATAGACTGAAGGTTTTTGGAGTTCCTGGAGCACCGAAATCGCTGCCACGTAGGCTGGATCCCAGGCAGATGCAGAGCCAGCTGCAGGCCTGGTCAGAGGAAAAGAGCAATAACCCGAATCCCTTTCTAAAGGGTGGTTAAACACATGGATATACTGGGGGTGCTTTCTAAACAAGATCTTAGTCAACTAGAAAAGAGGATCTATAATCTATTATTACCTTAACTTAAAGTAAGACTTAAAGTTTAAAGCTTTTATGCAATACAACGGCAGGTTCCCGTTTTATGTAATATTTAAAAGAATATATTTGTTTCAAGAACTATTTTTTATAATGACAAATATTGTTTACTTCAATATTTACATTTTTGTATAAAAAAGAGAACCTCTACGGTGCCGTAACAACCTCCTATTGCATGACGCTTAATTTAGAACTACGCTCTAAATCAATTCGCCACGCTAGCTAGTTAGTATGTTAGTTAATTCTCTCTCTTCAAGTCCCAGTCCCAGTAGAAAATGATCCTTGTAATGCTTCGGAATACTCTGTTCCTGATGCTGGGCCTAATTATAGGCGTGCAACTCACAGACTTCATTGCCTACGTAAGAATGTGGCGGAATAATGCCTTGAAGGAAAGCAGGCAGGCGGCCCTGCTGCAGTATCCCGTGGCCACGGAGGAGCACCTGGCTAACTGGCTCAAACATGAGGTTCGTATCCTCTGCCTGGTGCTCACCATGCCCTCCTCGCATCGCACGAAGGCAGCGCTTGTGAACCGAACCTGGGGCGCCCGCTGCAATAAGCTGATCTTCATGAGCAGCCAAACGGACCGGGATTTGGATATACTGAAGATTGACTTAACGGAAACGCGTAAGAATCTGTATGCCAAAGTGCGCACGGGGTTTGGGCATGCCCACGAACATTATCTCAACGACTACGACTGGTTCCTCAAGGCAGATGATGACACGTAAGTCGAGGGAGCTGGGTTAGACTTCAGAAGTATTTAATAAATGTTCTTATTTTTTCCCAGCTACATTGTAATGGAAAATCTGCGCCTGTTCCTATATCCCTACGACCCGGAGGCCTCCGTCTACTTTGGCTGCCACTTCAAACATTACTCTACGCGGGGCTACATGTCCGGTGGCGGTGGCTATGTCCTTAGCCGCGATGCCCTGCGCCGCCTGAACTTGTTCGCTCTGAACAGCACCACCACTTGCAAGCTAAACGAGAAGTCCGAGGATCTGCAGATCGGTCAATGCCTGCAGGATGTGGGCGTGGTGGCCGGTGATACGCGGGACCTACACGGTCGCCACCGTTTTCTGCCCGTCAATCCGTTTAATCTCCTGCCCGAGATGCCAAAAAAATCGTGGTTGAATAGTTACTTTTTCCACACACCCAATGTGAGTTAAACTATAATTTACTATAAGTAACTATCATTTTTCTATTATGCTTGGCTTTCTTTTTGCAGAAAAGCGACTGCTGCTCCCATACTGCCATATCATTCCATTATGTGAGGGACTTCGAGAATGAGTTTTTGGAATTCTTTCTGTATTACGCAAACGTCTTTGGAGTGCACAGACAGCAAAGGGCTCTACCATCGCGTTTGAGCTTCAAAGAGATGAACGAACGGTTGCAGTTTTGGGCCAAACAAGTCACTGATAACAAGAACTAGGAATAAAATAAAAATAAAATACTTTAAGTACTTTAATATAAGCATAAAGCTGTTGGTGATAAGTATAATTATTAGAATTGAAATATTATTGTTATTTTCACTTTGTTTAAGTATGGAATTCCTTTAGTTATCTTTAGTTGACAGTTAAGAGAACATACATTTTCGTGTACACCATGATTCCATAATTTTTAAAAAGATCTTTATAAAAGTAAATACTTAAATACCTCAATAATATTATTTAAAATATTAATTTTAAGTGTGAAACTCGACCTTTTAACATGCTAATGCATTGTAAAATCTTAAAGATAAATTTTTTTCGGCTTGGAGGTATTCTTAAAAAAATTTACCTGTTAAATATTCAATTCCAACATGTTTTTCATCTTTTTAACAGTAAATATTTAAATACCTAAATAATATTATTTAAAATATACATTTTACATGTTAAACTTGACTATTTTAAACAAGCTAATGCATTGTAGAATTTTAAAGATAAATTGTTTACGCCTTTGAGGTATTCTTAAAAAAAAAGAAAACCTATAAAATTATAAGTTTCGACAAGTTTTGTATGTTTTCTTTGAAATAAATGTATGAACAAGTTGTAAAGAGTAACCACTGTGGAAAATTAATTTTCTTCGGCTGTTCAGAGCTCTCCAAGCTCTCCCAGCTCATATTCCAAATCAGTTCCTCCTCAAGCTCCCTCAATGATTCGTGATGCACTTGGTCTGGTGCTGGGCCTGATCATAGGTATCCGCTTAACTGAGTACTGGAACTACAGCCACTTGGGATCAATGCGTACAAAGATCATAAACCCAGAACCAAAGGATTTCTTCAATGATACTCGTATACTGTGCCTGGTACTAACGAATCCCTTGGATCATGGCAGGAAGAAGGCCAAAGTGAAGTCCACTTGGGGCAGGAAATGCAATAGGCTTATTTTTCTGGCCAATAAAGAAAACGCCACCTTTGACATAGTTCAAGATGGCTTGGAAAATATTCCTGAAAATCACATAAATAATCATGATTGGTTTCTTAGAGCGGATACTGAAACGTAAGTTTATTTAAGTTTATTTTGTGCTTAGTTATCCCTTGTTTTAGCTATGTTATTATGGAAAACCTACGACGTTTCCTGCACCGCTACGATCCTGAGTCCTCGCTCCACTTTGGCCACCGACTAAAGGCGTCCTTTTACCAAGGATATATGTCCGGAGATGCTGGCTATGTTCTAAGCCGAGGAGCTGTGCGTCGCCTTAGACTATTTGGCTTCAATGAGGATACTGTGTGTGACTTTGATCTGAAGGAATCATCGAAAACGGAGGACTTAGAGATGGGCCATTGCCTAAAGCAACTCGGCGTAATTGCTGGAGAGTCTCGGGATGGTCTAGGCCAAGAGCGCTTTTTGCCTTTAATGCCACAATGGATAGGGCCTGGCTTGGCCAGGTGGAAGAAGTACTCGAAAGCGGCGTACTTTAAGCCAACGGTAACTGTATATTATTGAATCTTTAAGAGTGTATCTCTGTTAATCTATCAATAATGTTCCATAAAATATTAATGCCTGGTTCCCCTTAAATTCCAGCTTCGTGACTGCTGCTCCAGTTCCCTGATCAGCTTTCACCCAGCCAGCGAGTATGCCTTCGACCTTTGGGAGTTCTTCCTGCATCGCGTAAGGGTCTTTGGCCATTCATTGGAGCCATTGAGGTTACCCCAACGCCTGGACTACCGGGCCATGCATGCCCAGCTGCGATATTGGTCCCGGGTTGGGTCGGATAACCATGGCTGACTTAATGTAATTGCTCCACCTTGATAAATAAACCAAGAGAACCGAGACCGGGACAGACGATGAAGATTTATTCCAGCAATAAGGCAGACAATTGTTCGTCTTCCTCAGCGTCGTTGTGGGCTGTCCGCTGGAGTTCCTTGGGCCATTTGTCAAGGCTTTTGCTCTAGAAATAGAATCAAGAACCGAGAGAACCCAGAGACGAGTACCCCATCGCTTTAAAGCACAATTTATCAAAAGGGACGCGTGCCTCAGCAGGATTAGCGGGGAATTGGAATTGGTATGGGGAGGAGGAAAAGGAGCTGAATCGAGAACCGGAAAATCGAGTGAAACGTGCCAAACACGTGAAAAATACCTGGGGATCATTGCATTGTTATTTATGAGCAACGAAATGAGCTCGAAAGGGGGAGGGAACCGGACTGACGGCACGCGAGTTGCGAGCGCCGACTGCCTGAGTCCTGAATATATTCGGATAAGGATAAACTCGTTTTTGGCAAAGCAGCTGGCCCTCAGCTATGCGTGTGTGTGCAGTTATCTAAGCCAGGGGTTTGTTCCCAATTCCCCTGGGGAAGGAACGTGCCCAACCCAGTTTCGAACCCCAGTTGCGCCTGCGCTGTTTGCTTTGTGTTTCCTAATAGGGAGCTTTCCCTATTCGGCTGCCTGCTCCCTTTTCCCTTTTCAATACATTTATTTTATGCATTTTTATATATTCCGTATGCTAATGTAGCCATACACACACGTGTCCTGGCCAACGAGCCGTGAACAGGCGGCTCTCGACAGATTTCTGAGCTGTAACCACTATTTATCAGTGATTGCGATAAAGGTTCGAGGTTCGAGGTTCGAGGTTCGACTTACGGAGCAGCTGCTGACTTTTCAGGCCAAACAGGATGCGGATGGGTTGGGGGAAAAGTCAGAGACCCTTTGCAGTTTGATTTTGTTTCCACTATTCAGCTTTTTGTTTAATTTTGAAACATAATTATTGGGTGAGGTAGGCCTTGGTAACCAAACTTCAGTTAAGCAGTTAAGGGGAGAGGAACGAACTTAAAAACAATTTTTAAAAGGAGAATTAAACTGTTATTATAATTTAAATTAATATTAACATAAATATACAACATAAAGAATTTAAAAACAATTTTTTAAATGAGAATGGAACTATTATTATAATTAAAATAAATATTCAATAAAGTAGGTCTTAAATTACATTATTTTCTTGTCTATTTAATAATATTTCGATTACCTTTAGTTTTATTCAAGTTGATTTTTCTTGTAAAATCCTTTGTTGTTTATTAACTGTTTAACAGCTTGCTAAATCATTCAAAACACACCTTCTTGCCAGGAAGAACTGTTCTTATTCCCTAAAATATCCCTAAGAACCTTCAGTTTTATTAAAAAAATCCCTAACAAAGATCCCTATTGACACCTTGATTTCTTAGCGAGCATTAACTCCCTAAACAATGCCGTTATAAGCTGTGGTTTCAGCTGACTTTAACGCAGGGGAAACTCCCTGGTAAACACCTCAACACACACCTTTTTCTTAAATAAAAAACTTCAGAGACTCCCTCATTAACCCCTTGAGGTGAACCCATTACCCATTTCAAATGGTCCCCTTAACACCTATATTTTTCTCCAGCTCTGCCCCTCTAATTAGTAGAATTCCTCAGCTTTGACTTTACTCAATTATGCCACGCCCTCGGAAATATACACATCCTTGAAGAGGGAATAACTGGGAAACCAAGAAACCGAGAAACTGCGAAACCGAGACGGAGACAATAAGGGGACTCCCTCGGCGACACCAAGTCTGAGACACCGAGCACAGTTTACACACATTTCAACGATGTCTTATAATCAATTTAATGGCTTCCCCCGGAGAGTCGGAGAGAAGAAAAAAACGAGGCAGACCGAGAAAAGGTAAACAAAGGACGAGAAGGACGCAACGAAGAGGTCCTGGCAAAGGGGCGTTTCAATTTGTAGCCTAAAGTGAAACCTACAATTGGCACTTACCAGCCCAAAAGGAATTGCCCCTTTTATGGGCTCATTTTGGTTTCTCCCTCTCTCCTTGCTGAGTCGCCTCCTTGGCGAGGAGTCCTCTTCCGCTCCCTCGCATCTCAATTAAGTGACGAAGGAATGAATGAATGTCTGACTGAATGAAAGGAACCCCAAAAAAGGACAAGCCCCGAAGAAGGGGCCTCCGATAAGAACGCTGATCCTCCTGGCAAAGAACAAGGGAAGGTTCTCGTGAAATCAAATAAATGCCGGCACAGGGTAGAAGTTGCTGCTAGAAAGGGGGAAAAGGGCAATAATAATTTCAGTGGTGACTCAACAATGTCTTGAACGTGTTGCTTTGCTTCTTCCGGCTGAGGAATGCTTCTTATAAGAAAAAAAAAGAAAGAAAAAACCCTCCAGCAACCCTTAAAAAAATACCCAATGACTTCTCGCCCTTCTCGTTTTGACGCGTGCCAATTGAGGGCGGGGGAAAAGACTGAATGTAAATGGCAAGGAATATAACCCCAAGACATACCTGTAGCTACAGTATCGAAAGGTGTAAGAATCGGACTCGGGACTCGGGACTCCGATTCCCTCAGGCCTCTGACTCATGTGGCATGTCAGGCGGCGGAAGTGCCTGCTCCTGCGTTTTACATACGTTCGACGTGGACAGGAAAAGAAATATATTCAAAAATTATGGAAAAACTAAAGAATAAAGAGGTGCAAAAGGACACGTGCAGGACTCGCATGCAAAAGAGGAAATGGCAGCGAAGCGTTAAATTGAAGCATGCCAAATCAATTAAAAACGAAATATTTTCCTTCAGCAGTTTGTTTTTTTTTTATTTTTCGGTACGTTGCATGGCAACATTCTGTACGGGTTTTTCCGCTTTTCCAGCATCATTCAGCTGCAGCTGCCGCCAATCGAACATGGCAGATTTAAAACAAAATCCTAGCAAAAATCGGGCATCAAAATACCTTTACACATGATTTATCCAAGCACTGCCAAAGGGGGTTTGTTTGTTATACCCACAAATATATATACATATATATTTTTTGCAGCTGCCTTTGGAAAACCAACCCAACTCCCCTCACCATTCCGATAACCAAACATGCGATCGCCCCTGGCCAACTGAAATGCTTATGCTCTGGCGAACTAAACTAAAATCAACCCCCTGAAGCGAGAATCACCCTAAATCTCCCCCTTGCATTAATGGGGTGGCTTCGCCCTGCATCTCTGCGGATTCTCCGGCACACAGACTCCCTAGAAGTTTGATAATTTTCGAAATTATATAGCAAATCTGTCGGTTTCCTGCTCAATTGGAATTTTCTATCCTTTGTTTTTTGAACACGAGGCGTGTCCAGCCCAATCCTAATTAGCTCCGCATCTGCGTGTGCACAGGACATTCCAATGGATCTCTCCTCGAGTGGAACTAATGTCGCCTGGACCGGATATGCGATCGGGTGTAGGTCCTTATATAACTAAACTAGCAGCTCCCTAATTACTGAAAGGACATCTGGCCATTTACATACTTGTCCAGGCTGTGCACTTTCTTTTCAAACCCGAGTGAGTAATGCACTTGACCAAATTGAGCCCCAGGAAGTTCATAATAGAGATCTGAGATGGAGATTGGCGGGATTGATGTGGCTTTGATGTTTTCAGCTATGTTTCTTATGAAAAATGATTAATAAAGTTCCCTTTTGGGACTTGATTTATTTTTGTCATCTGAATTACCATTCATTGTTCCCTTTGTTACTGGTTATTTCTTAATCAGGGGAACAAACATGAAGAAAAGTAGATTTTCTTGGATAAATTAAGATAAGGGCAGCTTTATATATCTCCTTCAAATATTTTATTGTATTTCTCACAATAGAATAATGCCTGATTATTTGATTTTCGATTGGAAATAATAAAAAGATATATTTTATTCATTTTCCCATTTAAATATCCTGCCTGTCTTTTCTCAAAATTCCTTTAACTAGAAATTTAATTTTCCCTTATAAAATAATTTTTTAGACTATTTGTGTTTCCTTACCTTAAAGTGATATTACTTATTTTGTATAATTTTTCTGTAGGCTTTTATTTGCCTAATTTACGTAGCAACATTAATTCCCCTTGAATAATTTGGGTCATAGCTAATTTTAGAATCTGATAAATTCCATAAGTCGTAAGACATTTCCATGTCAGCACAACGCGATTTATTGACTGTGATGTCAGCCGCTGTTAGTTAGAAAGGTTTGCTTAAGATGTTGGTTTTTGCTTCTTATTATTTAATTATCTCAAGTACGTGTTGTTTTCGTGAAAAATTACTTAAGTTAAACAGAAAATTTCATCTCATCTCTTTTTTTTGGCCCACGGAAATATGAATGAAATTTGTTTGTACTTTGCTATCTTATTTGTCCTCGGTGTTTGTAATACCCTTGCAGAGGGTATTATAATTTTGACCAGAAGTTTTCAACGCAGTGAAAGAGCATCACCGAACCCATAAAGTATTTATATTCTGTTCAGCATCACCAGCCGAGTCGATCTAGCGTCTGTCTGCTATTTAAGCTTAGTTATGCCTTTTCTAAATTAGCAAAGTGCAAAGGTATGTAAACTTTGGCTTTCCGAAGTTAGCTTCCTTGCTTTTTTTTATTGTTTTAAGATTTTGCCGAAATAAAAAAGATGCATCATCTAGATGATTTCATCACTTGAGGGTTTTCGTAGTTAATCATTAATGTAAATACTAAACATGGTTCGACTTTGTATTTTTAACTAACTAGAATTTAAGGGAAAACCATTTTCATAAAAAAAATATTTCAAATTTTTATAGAAATATTATTGATAAATGTAACACAATTCCGTTACCTTTTCAAATAATTATTTAATTTGCTATATATATAAAATAATTTCCTAAAAGTTAAAACATATCTTCCACTGTTTTCCAAATAGTTCCCAGAACCCTTTCCTCGACTTTCTCAGCTTTAAACTAAGACGTGCTGCCATAAACCGGCGTCTGCTAAGCAAACTGAGTCTCGACTGGCTGAAGGCACGATGACTAAGGGCCGTAAATAGACTCCCTTTTATCTTGGCACCTGGCACCGGTACACAGATCTGTCCCCGGATCTTCTCTCTTTTCCCACCTGTGTGTGGACCACGTCAGGCGGATTTTGTAAAGCAAACCGATCCGATAAGAGCTAAACCACAAACAGAAGCCAGATAACAAAGCTACCTCCGTTCGCTATAAAAGCGGCGAGTGGATGAAAGCTACCAACTAGTTCTCGAAGTGACCACAGATCAGGATGCGGTTCTACGGTTGTACCCTATTGGCCCTCAGCTGCCTGGTTGCCTTCTCGGCTTCCACTCCAGCTCTATTGGCTCCGATCCGAGCCTTTCCCCAGAATGGAACCCAAGTGCCGCCGAGCAACTTCGCCTTGGAGCTAAGGGCAGTCATCCGCCAGGTGCCGGTTGGGCAGCTCGAGAAGCTGGTCCAGACCTACCTTTTGAACGATGCCCAGTTCCAGAGCCTGATCAGGGCCGTCAACTCCCTGCCCGCCTATCGATTCATCCGGCAATTGGGCAACCAGCCGGAGGTGCGTCAGCTGCAGCAGTGGATCACCCAACAGTTGCTCCTGTCCGGAGGCTCGCCCAAGATCTTCGACTACCTGGAGCTGGAGATTAAGATCTTCAACAAGTACCCGTACTGGTCGCAGATTGTTAACGGCATCCAGGGATTCCAGCAGGAGTTTGTGCAGATTTATCCCGTACAGCTGATTCGTTCGCTCCTGGAACCGAGTGCCACCCAGACGAGTCCTCTGCTGTCGGAGCTTTGGCGCCGCCTGGTGGCCCTGCGTCCGGTTTACGAAAGGGTCATAGCCTCGCCCCAAGGAAAGGCCCTGACGGGAGAACTGCAGAGACTGGGTCTGGATGTGAACGGTGTAGATGCCCTCATAAGGTATCAGTTTGGATGGAGCAATGCCACTTGGGGTTCGCCCTCGTATGATTATGGCGATTACTTGTATTACTAAATACTTGGGAAACTGGATCACGAAAAGGACTACGAGATACGAAAGGAAAAAATCGATTTATCTAAGCTATAATCAAAGTGGATTATGTGGCTTGGTTGCAAGAATTTAATATAAAAATATCTACATGCAAAGTTCAGTCCCTGGCATCTATATGTTATCATATTTATGTATTTAACAACGAAACTTATAACGATTTAAAATAAAAATGTATGAGTAAGTGTGGAAGAACATTCAAAAACTGATTTAATATTTGAAGATTTTATTAGGGAAAAGAATGTATACATATTTGTTTTAGATTTAGTTAAAAACCTAGTGTCCCTTTCACTCTTCCATTGATTAATAATTATTTATCACTCATGTCCGTACATCACAATTGGCATTAATAATTTCTTGACAGAATATTTTATGCCCTATGAATACCACAATTATTCTGCCATAAGCAACCATAAATCAATCAAGAAATGCACATTTCCACATGAACGAAGGACACGAGCTTTTGAGATTCAGGAACCTGAGAAATACCACCAAGTCAGAGTCCCACGAAGGCTTTAAAAGATGCCAACCCCATTCCTTCCCCCGGGGCAATAACAATAAATATCAGTGGTGGCCCTTTTGCTCAAAGGTCGAGCTCGAATACAACACCCTCGCAATTCGACGGTACGCGTAGCCGTATCCATGGCAATGCCATGATTAAGTAACAGATGAGCCATGTGTCCTGCAATGTGTCCTGGGCCCCGGCGGTATCCTGCGCCTCTTCGTGGCTCGCACATGCGATTTAATTGAAACAAACCAAACAGGAAGCGGCTCAGGAGAGGTGGCACTGCCAACTGGGGTGCTTTTGTAATGAAGTTCCCAGTTTCGCAGTGCTTCGAGCACGGTTACTCATTAAAAGTGGGCCTTGGACTGGGATTGGGACTGGGATTGGCACTGGCACTGGGTCTGGCAATGGGAGTGCAGCGGAAACTAGTTAATGTGAGGCCATTGTCAAAAGCAGAAGCGCAAGTCGTGCAATTTTCACACAGCAGCAAAGCGGGGCACTCAGAGAAACGGTAGTTGTACTCTAATTGAGTTTTGAGAAATTTTTTAAGGGGTGTAAAATTAAAGAACACCCTTTAAGGTACTGATTTAAAGTCCAACAATATTTTTTAAATTAAAAAATTAAGTAAATCGAGAGATCTTCATATGATATCCTTCTCTGTGCTGTATTTTCGACATAATTAATTATTTGTAATATTTTCCTTTTATTTTGTTTAATTTATTAATTTCCATTTCTTTCCTCTGCACTGGCAGCAGCTTGAGGGGGAACCCTGCACAGGATCTTGGCCTGGCTTAGGCATAAAAACGCGAAAGGGAGAATTCCACTGCCACCTCCCCATGCTACGTTCGTCCTTTTGCGGTGAACGCGTCCAATTGGAATTTTATATGCATAGTCTGATAAGTGAGCCAAGGGGTAAAAAAAGGAAATATTTTATATTTCGCCGCCGCTATAAGCGAGAAACCCTCCCTAGGCATTCATGCACTGTGACTGACATGCGGATATGCGAGCGGAGAACCCCCAACCCCCAGGCCCGATGCCCCCTTCCACTCTGGGTGCACTTTGCAACCCCTAAGAGCGCAGCGTTTTACAAAAAAAAAAAATAAAAAGCAAAAGAAACCCTATTCGAAATCAGCAACAGCCTCAGAGCCGCCGAACAGGATCGAAATCGCGCCACGCTTGAGCTCTGCTTTATAGGCGATACAGTGAGGACTCGAAGGGAGATCTGAGTTTGTGATCGGGAGTAAAGTGTAAAAATTCAAAAATTCTTTATCAATAAAAGTATTGCTTACCTTGCTAATGAGCCGCTTTTTAAACGGCTTTTTGCCATAGCAAAATCGTTCACAACGACACTTATTCGATATACGGCCTAAAATGTTTCTTATATCGGCAAAAATACCTTTTTTTGATGTTGATATATGTACCTACTGATTAATAGATACGTTAGGGGAAACTTTCTAGGCCGTAAAGCGAGGTTGTGCTTTGCAGTCAAGTTTCATGAAATTTATGTAGGCCGTAAAGCGAGGAATACCGTAATAGGAATACCTTGGTCATTACTGAAATTTCTCTAATACTAAATGTTTTTTTGTATTGAAAATATATTATAAACATATTTATTTGTATTATATATTATATATATTATATAAAAAACAAATAAATAATATAAATATTAATAATATTATTATTTTATTTAAAAAATAATAAAAATCGTAGCTTAGAGTGGTTTAAATATTATATTCTCTATGAAGAACATAAGTAACTCATAATTTGGGCAAATTAAATATTTTAAAATATATTTTATTTCAATTATTTCCTTTCCCTATACCCAGTCTCCACTGTCTGCCCCTGCCACCCTTCACTCGCATAGCGTGTGCTGCGCTATGAGGCTTGTGTGTTGTGTTTCGGTGTTTGAAAATGCACCTGGCCAAATTTTGGGCCTCGCTGGCTGTTCCTGGTAGTGCTCGTACTTCGACTGCGCTCTGGGGTTCGCCCAGGGAACTGGGATTCGGGATCGGATTGTGGACTTCGGTGGTTGCATTGTGATTTCCACGCCGCACATGCCGCTGTATCACAAGGCACTGAATGTGCACCAGACCAATTCGCAGTTTAGAGTCCGCAGTGCCGCGAGTCCTTGGCAGGGACATTAGCAGCTACACACACAGACACACAAATGAACGTTGGTCGCCGGTCGCGTGCCCGGAGCACTTCGACACCCGACAGAATTGTGAATTGTGATTGTTTTTTTTTTCCTATAAAATTTACTCTCGCTATCTCAGTCGCTCCGCGGGCTCCTGTGTCCTGCGGCGCACATTTATTGTATGTATTTATATTTTTGTGCATGCTGCACAACTGGCGGAATACGACCATAATTATGCCAGGTCTTCCCTTCTCCTTGGGTTCAGTTATTTTTTGGGGGTTAGTCACTCGCGAAATTTCGGGGGGTTTTTTGTTTACTTTGTGAGGATTTGCTAGCAAATTCCTTAAGCTCGGTGGATAGTCCTTCCTTAGACCGACCGCACACATGCTGCGATTGGCTTATTGGCGGGAGAAGATTCTATGATCAAATAAAATCATTATAAATTGGATCTAAGCCACCCCTTAGGGTGCCTCTGAAATGCAATTAAAAAATATTCATAGCCTGAAATTTGCAGGCTGCACAAATTGCATATAATTATAATTCAGGAAAAGCGAGCATTTTAATAATTGTTTTCATTTTAATTGGAGCAGCAGGAAGGATTGAAAGACTTTAAATTTATCCTTAAACTATTACTTAATAGGAAAATCCTCAATTTTGGGTTTTAAAAATGCAAATTTGTATTTTAACTAGTATTTATTTACGCTTCAGGCATTGGAAATGCAATTAAAAAATATTTACACTCTTAAAAGCTCACGCTGAAATAATTGCATAAAATTATTGAAGTGAAATGCTAAATAATTGAGTTTATTTAAACAATTTCAGGCGGTTTAACTGCTGAAAAATTTTCATTTTGCATAAGCTCCCTCCACATTTTCGGTTTTAGTTTGGATAATACAATTATAAGTGCTTTTTTAATGCCCAAGTAAAATAATAAATTAATATTTAACTCTTACAATTTGTATTTTAATATTTGCAAGGACCAGCCACCCTCTATTTTTAAGTATTTCTGCTTACATTTATATGGATTATCTGGCAAATTCCTTTAGCCCAGTGGGATAGATTTTTATTGGACCACACATGCTGTGATGGGCTTATTGGCCAATCTCCCAGAGTAACTCCCAGAGAAACAAATTGTGAGCCTTCAATTGTAATGCCCAATGAAGTAATGCAAATTGGTAGCTGTATATATTTTTCCCCACACATCTCTCAGTCAAGTGAAATGCAATTAAAAAACCTTGACGCGCTGCAAACCAAATCTGTTTCCTGCTTCAGCTGCAGAAATTGCATGAAATTATGAAAGCGAAAAATTTAATTACAGCTCAGTGGCGGCAGAGTCTGAAGGATTGAACCCCCAAAAAGGCAAAAATGCAAAGGGCTCCCATCTGGCGGCGGCCTCGACAATGGGCAACATGTGCTACAAGTGGAGTGGATCCTTGAGGAGCTGCCCAAGCAAAAGTGCACGCGGCTTGCTCGGGCTCGGGCTCGGGCTCGACAGCCTCAAAAGCCTTTTGAGACACACACAGGCCGATGAAAACGAGAATGAAAACGAAAATGCATTATGCCGCATAAACGATGCATTTTCGAACATTAATTATTGCCAAGGAGCCTGGCAGGGCAAAGGATGCAGATGACGGCAGGACATGCAAACAGATTCGAGGTGGGGAGCAGGAGCGCTCTTGAAATTACCATAAAAAGATGCACTTAAGGGTTAGCAATGGAACAAACAACAAACAAAATGCGTAGATCTCTGTGGGGGGTTTGCGGGCGATTTGTGGAGGGGGTTCCCCAGTTTACATTTGGGTGGTTGGAGGCGTATCCTCGGGTTGTCGTGGGTGTTTGTCGAGTGCAAATTTGTGCCAAGAACGCCTTGGAGCGCAGAAAATCAGAGCAGTCAAGGGAGATTACGAATGGCACACCTAGAGAAATGGGGAGAGATTTTAGAGTGATGTTTAGGGGAGAAGTAAAAAGGAAAGAAATTCAACAATAATCTTGTCTTTTGTATTTTTATCCCTGCTCTTAGCCCTAGGTCTCAAAGTTACAATATTTCAAAAATAAAATATTTAAAATAAGGTGACCCAAATTCGTACTTGGGAATTTTAGGTAAGCTCCTTGCAAAAACATTACCCATAATGTAGAAATTATTTTACTATTTAACATGATCATTTAAGGAATGCATTTAATGCTCTTAGCCCTAGGTATCAAAGTTTAAACGTTTTAAATATAAATTATTTAACGCAAAGTGACCCAAATTCGTACTTGGGAATTTTAGGTGAATTCTTTGCAAAAACATTACTCTTAATGCTGGAATTCCTTTACTATTAAACATAATATTTTAAGGTGTTCTTTATTTTAGTTTAATTGGAAAAAGTTTACCTTTTAATTCTTAAATTCACATATAATTTATTTTATATACTTTCCCTTGGATTTCTCCGATTAAACTTCTTGTTATCTCTTAGATTCTAACAACGAAGTCGATACATATTTAAGTATTGTTTCAAAGTTCAGAGTTCAATGTCACAGGAAATTATAAAAGTGCTCTCCAAATTGATGGATGATAATCTATAACCAAGAAGGCACTAATCCGCTTGAATAGGCTTGTCCCCGGCTTAATCAAACTTCATCTTTCTGATGGCTTGATTTTCGCGTTTCGCTTTTCTCTCACTTTATGCCGCATCCCAAATAAGGCGGCATTTGTGAGTGACAAGGATAAGTTGGCAACGCTTCTCGCAGGAGGGGAGGACTTTCGCTAGGGTTGGAATTTGCAGCTTCGTTCTCGCCGGAGCTATCTGGCCTGCTTGCCTTTCAGGATTTCAGGCAGGAGTTCGCCCGAACAGGACAATGCTCGCGTGGCTGGCGCACTTCTGAGACTTTTGTTGCCTTCTCCGGCGATTCATTCGATGCGAAGTTTGGACTTGGATTTGGCTTCGGATGCGTGCGCTATTTTAATTCTAAGCTGCATGGCAAACATCGATTCCCCTGCCTGCCTGGCCACCCTGCTGCGCGATTGGGTCGCTTTGGGAATACTCTCTGCACTCTGGCCTGGTGCACTGGGGAAAATAAATAGCACCAAGTGTTGCCCAACTTTAATCTTGATTTATATTTCAAATTTTTAATTAGGAAACTAAAGATATTCTTTTATAGTTATTAAATTAAAATATTTTTATAAGAAACTATGCATTGCTTATAAAAAAGGTGCTTTTTCCAAGGGGTTTAATATTATTTAACAATTTTAGAATGGCTTTAATATTTTAGTTTCGACCTCAATTTGTATATTTAATAAAGGTTAATGTTTTAAAACATTTATCATAGCCGAAAAGTATTCCAATATTTAAAATTTAATAAAATAAAATAATAATATAAATATATAATATTATATAAATGAATAAGGACTTCCTAAGTAATGTTCAACTCCAATACAATTTTTATTCATATTTCGTATCGCTATTTGTATACAATAAAATATTTTCTATGTATTTCAAAGCCTGTAATAGAAAATAAATAATTATAATAATTACTAAATAAGCAATTGTTCGATAGACTGTCGAACTATCTAGTATATATTATTTATTGACAGAACGGCATTTAAAATAAATTCTAGCAGCTTAAAACAGCACATTAATACCAGATAAAATTATATATTTCTTAAAAAACCGTTGCCAAATCTTATCAATTTTCTCTCAGTGCCCACACACTTTGTCGGGGCGATTTTTTGGGGTGGCAATCGTTGCCATGCACGTGCCTACCGTAATACAAGAACAACAACAATGGCGGCATCGTGTTCAACATAATATGCCATATTTCCAGGAGCGAGTCCTGCGACGAAAGCCCTCGACGGGAATCGAAAGTGCATTCCCTTTCATGGCAACCACTGTGCGGCGTCGCATTTCGATTATATTAATGCAAAGCACTCGCACACACACACAGCCTTGTGTATCCAAACACACAGATACTGGCCAAAGATACAGATACAAGCGGCTGTGTCCCGTGCCTCGGCGGGATGGATGGTGGTGGAGTTCGAAGTTCGAACCCGAGCCGTGTCTGCTGCTCCGGCGGCTTTTTCTCCTGCGACTGATACCTACCCCACCAAAAACTTGACGAGCTTAGCCCGACGTCTGAGGCAAAAACCTGATAAATGCAGTGCCCAAAAGTACACGGAGAATAATGGTTATAATATTAATATTTCTAATAAATTCTTACGTATCATAAGTAAGTTCATCAATGTATGAAAATAAAAAAAAATAAATTTAATTAATATTTCATGGGTTTCCAAAATAGTTAATGTAGTTTTTTAACCCAATTCCTTCAAATTTAATTTTATATTTGTTCAAAATATATAAAGGTAAAAGATTATTTCGGATAAACATTTATTTAACGAATTTAACATACTAGAAAATATAAATAAAATCTTCAAATGCATTTTTCTCCTTATATTCATTAATTTAGAAAAAATTTATAGTATTTATATAAAAGTTTTATTATTGTTTTAGGGGTTTATAAAATAGTTAATGTAGTTTTTTAACAATTTTCTTTATATTTTATTTTAAATTTGTTCAAAATATACAAAAGGTAAACGAATTTTTGTGCCAAAAATTTATTTTAACAGTTTAAAATAATAGAAAATATAAATAAAATATTCAAACGCATTTTTCTCCATTATATTTCCATTAAATTTAATTATGGAATGGTTTTCCTAAGTTTTCTCCCAAGTTCCTTGCATATTCTATAAAATCTAGTTTAAAATTTTCCTTAATTCCGAACTACCTAGAGTCCTTACTTGTTACATTGTTTACCTACAAACACAAGTCACTTTATGGCCCATAAACCATCTTCCTTTCCCAATTGCCAACAGCTGTTTTTTTTTCTAGGGCCAAATGGCAACAAAGATTCAGCCAACGACTCTCCTTTCAAGGATCCAGGGATCCCCTCGGTCCCATTCAAGATTTGTCTGCACTCTGACCTTTTGGTTACACGCTCAATTAACGGTTTCATGCCTGTCAGCTGTTTTTCGCCAAAAATCAGGACAATGTGCGGCTCCGATTTCCGCTGAATATTTGCCAGGAAAAAAATCAGCAACAACACAAGGAACGTGCTGCGTTTTTGGTGCGTGGCAAGGATAACAGCTGTCGCACATTGATTTCTCCGAGTGCATTGTCCTGCCTTGCCGTTTGCTTGTGTGCGTAGGACTTTCACTGACAGAGACCCGGGGCTCTCGATGTGTGTGAGGTTGGAAAAAAGGGTGACTAATGTGTGTGTGATTGCTAACAAAAGATTCCGGCTTTTGCGGCGCTGTCGCTGTCGCTGCCTCGGCTGGCGTTGCTCCCTCTGCCTCGGTTGGCGTCGAAAAAGGACAACGACTTGGCCGGAAAAGGGGGTTGAAATGAAATTTCCAGGAGCGACGCCGGCACAAACAATGATTTCGGTTTCGGTTTCGCTTTCCTTTGGCTCAAACACACATAAATAGCAGCCGCCGGTTCCCCTGAACGTCATTCGCAGCACAAACGTCGAGCCGACTGGAGGTCCTTGTTTCCATTTTCCAGTCCGCAAGGATCAACGTTATCAGTTTGTTGTTAAGTTTGCTTAGTTCCCGTTCTCCGTTCCCGTTCCCGTTCTCCGTTCTCCGTTCTCGTTTCCGTTTCCCCCCGCCCTTGTTCAACGCGTTCAAGTTTTTTTAAGTTTAAACGCTATCGATGCCATGGCCCAGACGCAGACGCAGACACAGACCCAGAGCCAGGGCACCGAGACCCTCCTCCGCCATCCGCACAGCATCGGCATCCAGCTGCAGCACAAGGGGATGCCCCATGGCCTGGGGCTGCTGACCACGGTGGCCTCGCTGCCGCCCAAGTACCGCAGCCGGTACCTGAACCTAAAGACCAGGTGCGAAATTCCGCTGGATCTGTCGGTGAAGCTGCCCTCGCCGCTGCCCAGCAGCGATGTGCCGATGGCCACCACATTCACCGAGGTGTACACCGAAAATGTGAGCGAGTCCGAGTGCGTTGAGCAGCAGCAGGAGCAGCAGGAGCAGGAGCATCAGCTAGTGCCGGCCGAGTTAACACCAAAAACCGACCCCACACCGCCGCAGAGTCCAGAGCCCGGCCTGAAGCGTAAGTTGAGCTGCGACGATGATGGACAGCCGGCGAAAATGGCCAAGCTGGAATCCCCGCCAGAAATAGTAGAGGCCACGCCAGCGAAACCCATTAAAGCTCTCGATTCGGCGCCCAGGACCAGCAAGGCCACTGCCTCCGCCACGAAATCCGCGCGAAACAAGGCCACGCGCAAGCTGAAGTTCGACGAGGAGACCAGCTCCCCGGTCTCGGGCACCATTATCCGACCCCTGGAGGACATCACCGATGGGTCGATGCAGTACAGCAACGGCGACATCGATCCCAAGTACAACATTGTGGAGATCACGGAGGAGACCAAGGCCGAGTTGGCGGCCATCAAGAACGTGATCGGCGACTATGTGTGCCGGCTGTGCAAGATCAAGTTCGAGGATGCCTTCGGCCTGGCCCGGCATCGCTGTGCCTGCATAGTGCTCCTGGAGTACCGGTGTCCCGAGTGCGGCAAGCAGTTCAATTGCCCGGCCAACCTGGCCTCCCATCGCCGCTGGCACAAGCCTAGGAAGGAGGCGGCGGGCTCCAAGAAGGAGAACCGCAATACCATCAATCAGGTGCAGGCGGCGACGGTTTCTGAAAAGAAGCTACCTGAGGAGTCCTTCGATTGCGGGGAGTGCGGCAAGAAGTTCAAGCGGGCTGCTTACCTGAGAAAACACCAGCTGACGCACCAAAAGAAGCCTCAGGGAAAGACGGAGGAGAAGCCTTTGCCGAGCAACTCGACGACGACCATAACGGGCAGTTTCCACTTCAATCAGGCGGCCTCCTCTTCCTCTGCTAGCAGTTCCCACTCCGATGAGGGTGTCTATGCCGCCAGGAGCAACTACGAGTACGACAACGACTACCTCTCCGACAGCAGCTCTTCGGCCTCCTCAGTGGGCTATGGGCGACTCCAGATCGTGGAGCATGGCCTGACCGAGGAGGAGAGCATTGCAGCGGCCGCCCTGACCAATCTGAGGAACTGCGCCTCCGTCATCCAGCACACCACCATGGCCCATTGAAAGCGAGTGAGATCTAAGTCAGAGTTGAGTTACTGTTAAGTTTAGTTATTAGTTCAGGATACCTTCCTCCACACCACTTATGGGGTAAATGCAGCTGAAGCAGACCAAAGACATAGTTTTATTCACCGGGATTTTCATAATCCACCTTTAACTCTTAGTTAGCTGATAATGTTTAGTTATTAATCCGATTTAGTTTCGCATTTCCAAGATGAGTTCAATTCTAGTCAGGCTCTGATTTGTATCCGTACTTCAGGCATTCCATATTTATTAGTCAGTGTTTAAACACCTAGTCAGAGTGGGCACTAGTCAGCTTCAATACGATCTCGAAAACAGAGTCTTGAGTACTTGTACCAGACAGGCATTTCAACTAGTCAGTAGGCTTTAGTTTAGATAAAGTTTGGGAGTGCAATGAACTAGTAATAGTAAGAAACTCATACTAACATCTTACAGCTTACATTCTTCATATATTTCGCTTTCATCTTCTATAAATTTAACTAACAACTCAAACTATCCCTTAACTCCTTCACTTCTTCACTCTTTCACCTCATCATTCATGACTCATTCTCATACTCATCACTCCTTTCATTACTACCTTTTTCATGACTCATTTTCACACTCATCTTTCCGTATTCTTTACCTCATAAACTCATTTCTGCTGCTCATCTTTCACACATATCATATTTATCACAAATATCAACCCTTTTCCTTCACTAACATTTTCCATGTCATCCTAGTCATAATTCTTGCATTCCTTCTAGTCACTTTTAGATACTAAATTCCCATAAGTCACCTTCATTTCGATTTTACTAAGTTTGTACACCTTAAAACGTACTTATAAACATTCTCATATTTCGGATACAGCTTTAGTTCTATGTACCAAAAATTCAGGCAAAATTGTGCAGTAATAGCTCTTAAGTTCCAAAACCAAACCAAAAAAGTAAAACCAAACCTAATTTTAAACAAAAATCCAAACCCAGTGCGTTGGTGAACCAAAGTCGAGTGTGAACTCTAGTCATTTTCTAGGAACCTAAGCAGAGCGTTTCTCGCCCTTCAATTTAGTTTATCTTAGTTTAGTTTTAGTTAGTCGTAGGAAACGGACATTGGACCAGCGTCTCACTACCAGTCAAAGTATTGAACAGTACAACCTAGCTATAAAGGCCACAGGCATCTCTCTGAACCGGCGGTTGTGTGTACTTAAAGCAATAATCTCTAAGCAAATCCCACGAATCGGGGCAATATCACAGCGCTATTGTTCCTTAGCACTTGTATTATGTAAAACTGGTTGTAACCGCAGAGTACAACGAAATGGGAAACTTTCGCTCAATCTAGCAATTAACTCTAACTTTAAGCTATATCATACGGAACCATATCGGTTGAGATTTTGTGATACTATACGCTAAGCCTAAAGTTTACAAGGATCGTTGTGCTCGAGTGCATAAACAATAAGCAAAGGAATACAGATTTTTCTACCAAGTATTTTTATACGTAATTTACATTTAAAAGAAAGCTACAAATATTTTTATACAAAAAAAGATATCTCTTTGGAAAACCATAAAAATTGTAAATTTATAAACAGAAAACTTTTAAATAAAAACGGAAAACTGAATGTGGAGACCTATTTTTCTTTGGGAAATATATATTTTTATACATAAAAGAATCTTTGGATAGTTAAGAAAATGTTTTAAATTATTAAAAATGAATTACTGAACATAAAGTCATATTTTTTTCATTAAATTAACAAGGAAAGGTTATATTTTTATAAAGAAATTTGTATAAAGACTCTATATTTGAATATTTAAAGATATCTTGAACTAAAACTTTAAATATGAAATATATATTTCTTTGGAAAGTAGAAGCTTAGAAAAGAAAAATATTTTTGAATAAAAATTCTCCATAGAAATTGAAAATATTTAAAAATACTTTAATGAAAACGGAAAACTGAATGTGTGGACTTATTTTTATATGGGAAAAATACATTATTATGTATAAACGTCTCTTTGGAATTTTAAGAAATGTATTCAATTATTAAAAATAAATAATTGACCTATTTTAATATACTCATAACGAGGAAAGGTCATGTTTTTATTAACAAATTTGTATGAATACTTTATTTATAAATATTTTAAAATATCTTGAACTAAAATGGTTAGCTTTAAATATGATATACATTTTTCTCTGGAAGATAAAGAAGAAATAATAAAAAAAAAATATTTTTGTAATAAAGACCCTTTAAAAAAAAAAACAAAAACGTTGTAAATATTTAACAAACACTTAAATAAAAACGAAAAACTTAAATTAGAACAATATTATTCTTTGGGAAAAGGGAACACTTGTAAAACACAAATAAGAGAAAACTGTTAAGAGCTCATACCTATGAAAAAATACTTATTTTCCTTTCAGAACTCTTTTAAAAGATCCCTATTTTCTTAAGCAAAAATATTTTAAATAAAAAGGGACCATTTGAAACAGATGTTTAGTTTTCTTGGGTAAGTATATCCTCTACAAATTATAAATATTTAAAGAAAACTTGAATAAAAGCGGAAAAACTAAATATGAAAACTTAAATTCTTTTGTTTTGGCTCGTCAGTTCAAACAAACGCTGTAAGTATACAGATAATCGCTTTATAATTGTGAAAGAAACTCATGCATCATCTACGCGGGGGTTGCAAGTCTGGTGAGCAATAATGATGATTGTTTCTTGGGTGATTCTTCACAATTATTTCCAAATAACGTTGCAGTCCGGTAATGAAATGCCCTAAAAGGCCATTGACATGGCCCATCGATCTGCGAGACTAGAACAAATACCGGAGCACTTTCAGTGGGAAAGTGGGAAAGTGGGAAAGCGGAAGTGGACTCGGACTCGGACTCGAGCTCGAACTCGGGAATTGGACAGATGCAACTTGCGCCTAAGCACACAAGCTGCCAAAAAGGACGAGGAAACTTGATGATGGGGGTGGAATGTCAGGGTGTGGGTTGGATGTTTTTTTTCGGAGCCCGAAGCTGGTCCAGAGTGAAACCCTAAACAGGGCAAAACTAATGATGCCCTCAACGGAAACGCGTAAAAAATGTTTAATCAAATACAAATGCATGACAGCACGGAAAAAAGCGAGAGAGCGAACAGGATATGCCAGGATACACGAGGATGCGAGGAAGCGAGGACGCGAGGGTGCAGCAGCATGGAAATCGGGGGTGTCCAAGTTGCGTGTGCGGTGTGAATCAATTTAAAGCGTCAAAAGAGCCTTATAGCATTTAAGGAGATGTCCTGTTGCAGCCCATCCCCTCGCCCTCGCCCAAAAATTGTGTAAAATCATGCCGACAAAAACTACCCCGCTCGGTTTTAAGGGTGTGATGCAGCAGCCCGTCGTCATTCACTAACATCTGTGTCCAAAATATACACAACAACCTAATAAAAAAAGAACGCATAATAATAAAATGATCTCGGAAACCGATATGTTGCATTTGGCACCTTGGCACGAGGCATTCCTTTGCAGTAAGGCCCGCATAAGTCCCGCAACAAGTCTCGATTTCTGCGGGCCAAAGGCAGCTGCCTTGAGGATCCAGGATCGGAGCTAAAATACCTTCATAAGAACCCAGAAAGGTTATCCTGCTGCTCTGCTAATTTGCACCTTGAGAGGCTGCTCTCGAACATATGTGCCGCCACCTTATGCAGGTCCTTTGTCCTCGCCCAAGTGGCCGTATGTTCTATGAGGTCTCCTCGAAGGAGTTGACAGATTGATGAGACCGATTGGGAGATCTGGAGTGGCTAGATGTGGAACTGGAGTGCCGGCCACTCGAAAAACCCATTTGATTACCATCGTTATTGGCAGCTATGTAACGGTGTCTTGCCGGCCTGCCCTAAGGGGTTATTTAAAATGCAAATTGTAATTATATAATTTTTAAACTTGGGTAAAGAAAGCTTTTTCATAAGTGAACAAATATTCTACGGGCTGACAAGATTTAAGATTCATATATTTAGGGTAATTTGAATGGCAAACTGTAATTATGTAAATTTTAGAATACGGTAACGTTAGCTTTAAAGCTTTAAATTAATAATTTACGGATTAGAAGAGCTAAACAAAAATTTATTTCGGGTTATTAAAATGCTAATTGCAGTTATGTAATCAAAAAATTTGAGAAAAGAAGGCTTTTTCAAAAGAGAAAAAATATTCTACGGGTTAAGAGAGATTTAAGATGTACGTAAAAATTTTTAGGGTTATTTTAATTGCAAATTCTAAGTTTGTAATTATTCAAAATTCAAATTTAAAATTATGCAAGCTAAAATCTTGAGAAAATAAAGCCTTTTCTTAACAGAAAAAATATTCTACGTGCTACAAGAGACTTAAGATTCACAAAAAAATATATTTAATGATGTAATTTTAAGAATACGATCGCAAAAGCTTTTTTATAAAAGAAAAAATATTATACGGGCTAGAAGAGGTTAACAAAAATTTATTTGGGGTAATTTAAAATGGAAATTGTAATAATTTATTTTACAAACATGAGTTTCGAACGCTTTTTCCATCATGGAAATTGATTTACCAGTAAAAATTAGGGAAAAAAATTATTTAAAGCTTTCCAAAATATTGGAAGCTAAGAATTACTGGGAAATTCCCTAATAATAACATTTTAAGTCATTTGTACTTTGACATTATGCTGTTTAAATTCTTAATTTTGGTAATGCTTAAAAAAAACTTTAATACATTTATATTTATTATTTGAGTTTCTCTAGAATATATTTACGCATCAATAAATACTCTCTTTAACAATTAAAACTAAATTACTAAATTTTGTTATATTTATTATACTATTTTTGTTTTAATATTTATTAGAAAAAGATCTGAATATTATTTTTCAAATAAAGCCACCTCCTAGGAAATCCTTAAAAGCTCTTCAGCAGCTTTAAAATGCAACCCTGCGGTGTCTCAAGTTCTGCCCGATATCCTGGCAGCTGTCAAGAAGCAACCCTGCAGCAAGTGGGCAGCTCCGACTGTCGCAGAAAATAACGGTTATCGGGATATATTCTCCGGACTTCGCTCTCTCCGTCTCTCTCTCCGAGTGCAAATCTCCCGGAGAGACGCCTACGCCGTGGCACGAGCACGAGAACCCGACTTCGGAGCAGGGAGCCGGAACGCATCGCATCGGTTTGGGGCATAGCGGAGCATCGCACACCTGACATCCAGACATTCATGTTGTGGCCAGGCTGGCAGTCAGACGTGTGGAGCGCAATTCGAAAGTGACCGGAGCTTAGAGTCCGAGAAACCAAGAAACCGAGAGTCCTCGAGTCCGAAAACCCGAAGGTAGTGGAGTCTCGCCAGGATCTCCCCCCAGAGGAGTTCCAGCCGCGAACGGTGTACGGTTCCGCGATTAGTGAATGTGATTTCTCATTAAAAAAACCAAAAAAAGAGTTGTTAATTCGCTAAAATAAAGAGAAACCACACACACAGCAAGCTCTGTTCAGGACCCAGCATGTGCTATGGCCCCAGGGGGTGGATGTGGATGGGTGGGTGGTGGTGGTGTCCTTTCCAAAAACCAAGAGAGAGAGAGAGAACGAACTTATTGATTGAGCTTTCTCTCGCTGGGAGCTCGCTCTCCGCCCCCCCTCAAAAAATACTGGTACTTTTCCTTTGGCGGTGGAAAAGCTTAAACTTTGGCTTTGATTTTCCCGCTGCCTGCCTTGGGTGAATTTTTCAGCAATTTTCATTTTCAGTTTTTCTCCCGACTGTTTTAGGGCGGTTCCGCAAGCAGTAGCGACTCCTGCGATTTAACCACACACTCCACCTCGAGCGCGTATGAAAATTCGGAAACCGAAAAATAAATAGAAAATCAAGCGAAACGCACACGAAGGCCACCCAATAAAAACATCAGAGTGCGGAGATTTTGCGGCAAAAATAATAGCGAAAAGCAGCGTGGGGATAAATGAAAGTTGTGAAAGTTGGGCAAAAATATTATGACAAAAAAAGAGGAGAAAAAAAACAGAAACAGAAAAGAGTGTGTTGTTATTGTGTGAGCTCCTCTCCGTTTGAGCGTGTGCGTGCGTATCCTTTTTGTGTTTTGTCGAATTCAGGGATAAAATTCAATAAAATGCGAAGGATTGCAATTGCCAAAATGGCAAAATTACAACAAATTCGACACGCGCGCACATACACATGGAAGTTTGTCAGAAATTTCGACTGTGTGTGCGCGTAGTTTTGATTTTCTCTGTGGCTTACTCTCCTGTCTGTGTCTCTGTGTTTCTCTGTGTGTGTGTTTGAGGCTCTCCCCGACTCTGTGTGTGTGTGTGTGTGTGAATGTCCTTCGCTGCTTACGTACGCAGACTGAGTGACTCGATTGAGGCGGCTGCCTGAATGGCTGGCAGGTCCTGTGCTCCGCTTTTCCTTTGTGAAATGAATGCGTATTCAATGAGCAATGAAATCCGTGACACATTCGCGCCTTCTCTCCGCCTCGCTCTCTCTCTTTCTCTCTCTCTCTCTCTCGCTGGCTGGCTGGCTGGCATTTTCCATTTAATTTATTTTTTATTACGCTGCCCGCCTTTGTTCTTTGTCCGATTTCCGCTTTAAATAAAAGCGACATTAACACCATAACCTCTGACATTTATCCGTCTGCCTCTCGCCCACACACACACACACACAGACACGAACTCGCATTCGCACTCGCAGGACAACTTGCCACATGTGCCTGTGTATCTGTGTGTGTGTGCAGAGGCATTTTACCCTGCCTTGAAAACTCCTTGGGCGCAGATTCCTGACCAAAATTCCTGTGTTAATTTCAGCTCGAGAGTTAACCCATTAATTGGCTGGCAAAGTGCTAAAATTCCTTCGGTCTCCGCGTGAGTGAACCGCAAATAATATCAATAAATTCAGTAAATTCAATAAATTCCTCGCCACAATAATAACTATGCCAGCTGCATCGGTGCCTTGCTCCTCCCCGGTCCAAATGCTCGCTTCGCTGCAAACTAAGCTAAACTAAACTAATCCGAATCGAACCAACTGCAAACTAAACTAAGCCAGAGACCAAACAAAATAGAGAAAAACTTGTTGAAGAGCTTGATTGATGTGTGTGCCCAATTGGCTGCCGAATTGAGCGAGCGAAACGAGAAGGAGTCTCCGCCGTTGCCGCCGCCTGGCAAAAAGGTGAGTCAACCGACGACTGTGTCTGCTTATGCCAAGATACCAAAGATATCAAGGAGAAAAGCCAAGAGGGGCGGAAAAGCTAAACTGGGAAAATACCAGACATTTTTGACTTGGCTGCAGTTGAATTCTTGGTCGAATGGGAATAAAATTTGTGATGTCAGGGCTCTAGATGATGTTCTATTTTATTTAATGTGAAGTTTTTAAATTATAAATTATTACTAAGTCCCAACAAAAGCTAAAGTTATTTTGAAATTATATTTTTAAAGATTTATATCGATAGTGTTATATTATTTATGGAAGAAAACTAATCTTAGATAGTAGTATCTTTCAAGTTAATGCACTTCTATTATAAATATATATTTATATTACTAAATATTTAAATGAAGGTTTGGCTAAGGATAGGTTATTTCTATAATTTCATTAATTATTATCTAAATAACTAATAAAATTACCAGGAAACTGTTTTAAAGTGGCGATTTTAAGGGAAACGATTATCTTACCACTCAAAATAGATGAGGAAAAATATTTATATATATACTTTGGCTAATGACAGACTTAAAAACTATTCTTAAAATATACATAGAAATATTCTAAGGAATTTCCGCTACGTATTAGTTAATATTTAACAACTGATCTTACAAAAAATAAAATAAAAAATACATTTTATTATCAATAACCATTATTAGTTATCAATATTATTATTAGGGTTTTCCCATAACTTAACTCATTTGAAAAATAAAATCTTTATTTGAGCTTACAACAAAAATACGTTAATAAATGGACTGATTAGGAATCGTATTAAGATTACAATATAAGACACATTTTTCCACTTTTGTAAGCTTTTGTACAAACTAAAAAATATTTATTTAGCATAAACTTTAAATAAAAAAGCTTAAATAAAGTTATAATCAAGAATCATATTGAAATACTAATTTTAGATAGATAGTCTCATGTCTTAAGGCCTTCTGAACTTGCTTAAATATACAAGTAATACAACACAAATAATTTAATTCAAAACTTCTAGTAAAAGCACGTTTTTCATTTTAATTTAATCAAGTAAAATAAATAAAATAAAAACCCCATTTTACCTAAAACAAATAAAGCCCAAAAACCATAATTGATGAACTCTGTGTATGCACTTTTACAGACCAATTTATTACTTATTCAAAGTGCGAATTAACAGGATTACGAGCACGTTTTTAATAAGATCCATATAGCGGGAAGAAAAATAGGCCTCCATTTGCGAGCCCCTTTCCGCCCACCGAAAGCCAAACAAAACACAAGAATTAATTACTCACTTGCTCCGGCCGAAAATGAACCCGAAACTCTGGGGTTCGGCTGGGTCTGGGTTGGAGCTGGGGTTCCCCCTGTTCAGTTTTCAATCAGCAATCAGCGGGAATAAAAAGTTGTGAACTTCCCAGCCGCAGTCTCATTTTTCCCCCGAATCTCTTGCCCGTTCTCCTGCCAAAATATCCATTTGCGGATTAGGCATACAGTGAGTTGCTTTCTTGCCAGCAATTTATCCTTTATAAACAGCCGCCGGACCACACACACACACACAGATGCGTGGAAAAAGGGTTTCCCGGCTGGCGTGTGAGTGTGTGTAGCATAATTTGAAGTGCACACTTCCGTCGGCCGAAAAATATTGTTTGGCATTCTCAAAAAAAAAAAAAAAAAGAGAAAAGTCTATTAATAAAAATAAGCAAAAATCAGTGAGCGTCCGAAATTGACCCGGCCGGGACTTAGGAGGAAGAATAAGAAAAGCCAGCGAGCAATTTCCCAGCCAGCAAAGTTCAGCGAATCAAGAGCGCTTTTCTTTCATTTTTCTTTATTTTTTTTTTCCAGCCTGCCCCGAGTGCGTTTACTTAAGCAATCAACTCGACCTCAAACACACACACACACTCGCTGGCTGTGTTCTTTATATATATTCTCTTCGTTTTTATTATAACAACTAAAGGAGGCCGCAAAGTTTGTGTGCACACAAGACATGGGGCGGAAGAACCCTTTTTGCCATCGAAACGAATTTGGAGCAGAAATCGCAGTGCATTTGCGGGCATATCTGCCTTTCGCCAAGTATGTGCGGATATTTGTTTGCAAACAAATAAAACATTTGCTCTCCGCTTTGGCTCGGCGAAGTTTGTTTAGTTTTTCAATTCCTTATTTTTCCCGGCTTCGGGCTTTGGCGCTTGCAAAATGGGGAAGGAATCAGAATCCGGCGAAACATTTACACGCGTGCATAACAAAGGACGTGCAAATTCTCACGTCAACACACATAAACCATTCGCAAACACACACGGTGAGTCGTACGCTTACGCACACTCACGCACTGGCGCTGGCAATGTCAACATGTGTAGCATACTTTTTCGGGGCCCTTTCCCAGCATTATTTGCACCTTTCGTCCTTCGCGTCCTGGCTCGTACCTTTTCTTATTTTTCTTATTTTTCATACTCACCGTTTCCCTGCAACTTCAAAGCTTCGGCTTCCACAGAGAGAAATTAAAGAGATACAAATACAAATGAGGTCTCATTTAATTAATATTTTTAAAATATTTTATAGCTTAAAATCTCTTGCTGTTTATTGCCTAAATTATTTTAATTTTAACTAACATCTAAGCTTGGTTTATTTATTACAAATAATATCCCATTTAATTAATATTTTAGGAGTATTTGTTTACTTAAAATTTTTCGTTTTTTCTTGTCTAAATTATTTTAAATTTAACTAACATCTAAGCTTAGTTTTTTCCAATACAAATAATGTCTCATTTAATTAATACTTTAAGAATATTTTGGGGCTTAAAATCTCTTGCTTTTCTTTCTTTAAAATTATTTTAATATTATCTTATATTTAATCTAATTTTTGTACAAGATTTTCTCTTCCTGTACGACTCATTTTTGTTGCTATTTAGTGCCTTCGTTGTTGGCTTTTATGCTTGCGCCTGCTTCGCCATTCTGCTCATCCTTCTTATTTATTTGGTTGGATTTTTTGTTGGTTGGCTGGCTGGTTGGTCCCTGCGATTTGTATCTGGCTATCTGCGAGATATACTCGCCATCGCGAAGTCCTTCTTTGCTGCAGTCTCTCTCTCTCTCTCCGGTTACCCTTTGCGGTTCCTTTATGATGTGCGCATAAAATATTTGTCATACATTCTCTTGACAAAAATCTGCCCCTGTATTGGATTTGCTTTGGGTTTGGGTTTGGGCTGCCCCATTAATGTTTGCCATCTCCTGCAATCCTTTTCGGACGCTGTTTTTCCGGAGCCACGCCCCAGCCGTGCATAATCCAGGACTCGGATTTTGGCCGCTTCTCCATCTGTCGCAGCCCATCCATCCGGGCATCTATCCAGCTATCTGTCTTTGTATCTGGTCCTCGCGTCGCATCTCGTCTCGATGTCGCGTTTAACGAACTGTGTCATTTACACTTTTTGACAATAAAGTCGGGCTCCAGCCAGGACCCTCCGCAGGACCCTTTGCCGTGTCAAAGTAAAAATATTTGCCTTCAATTCGCTTGACTGCATGCACGTTCCATCCTACAGGCTGCACAGGCTCGGGCTCGGGCTCGGGCTCTCTCTCCCTTTCTCTCTGTCTCTGTTTCTCTGTTTCTCTGCGGGATTGGGTCTCCTTTTCTCCGCTGTTGACTTTTGGTCGGGGACGCTTTGACGTCGATTACGCAAAGCCAATAATGAAATGACTTTGGGGTTTTGATTGGCAAAACATTGCGGGCTATAAATGCGCACACACGCCACGCCCCTAGCCCTCGCCCCCTGCAGTGGGTGTGTGGGTGTGTGTTGTGTGCGGGTGTGTTTGCGCTAAAATTCACGCTCTATTAATGGCGCTTTGTGTGGCCCCAAAACATCGACACCGCTGCCGCTGCCAACGCGAGTCGCGACCATAGTGGGTCCCTCCCATCGGTCGATTCCATCGGCTCGCCATTGTGATTGTGCAGTGTCAACATTTGCCTTTGATTTGCCATTTTAATTAGCCACCAATCAAGTGCCGACTACAAAGTCCAGGCCCTGTGACCTGAAGTGAAATCAAATACGGCTATTTTGAAATTTATACACGATTTGGGGTCGGAATCTGCGGTGTTTGCCAAAGCTGGAATTTAGGGATTGCTTGATAGGGCATAGAGGAAATACCTAAATGGGATCAGCTTTAAAATGCATTTTCCTTGAAAGTATTTGGATAATTTTATATTTTCTATAGGCGATATACATTATATATTAAATTTTTTGAAGGAAAGTTGAAGCCCAGGTCTCAGTCTATAATATTTAATAATATTTTCGTAAAGGTTTTCATTAAGTTCCAAACGAAAAATTTATTAAACCTTATATCATGCAAGCACTGAAAAAATAAGGATCGAAGAACCTAAGACGCATGTGTACTGAAAATAAGGAAAACCTAATAAAAAATATAATTTAGATAATATATTTTCCATAATTAGGAAAATATTAAGCCCAGAATGAGGTTTAAGTTAAGATTTAGTTATTACTTATTTATTAATGTTTATGAAGTCAAGCGAACCTCTTTTATGTGATAAAGAATAAGCATTTCTCACATTAAAATGACAGTTTTCATTAAATTAAATGTAAAACGCTTGCTAGCAATTTGTAAGTTAATATCTAGTTATTTTTTATTAATTAATATTTATTTAATCAAGTGAATTTTTTTATTCCATGAAGAATAATCCTTTTCCAAGAGAACACGCTGAAATAAGACTTTTATTTAACGTACAGGTAAAACACTATCAATCTATTTTAGATTCCCAAACTTAAATATATCCCAATAAGTGAACCCATGTTATATTCCATAATAGTATCCCCTATTTGTTTAAAATGCATTTATTAAAATAGTAAACAAAACAAAATTTTTTTTATCAATATCCAATGTGTGATTTTGGTTTCCCTTTTGCGCAGTGCAACCTATTCCCTTTGACCATAAATACGAATGCCATGTTTGTTTCTCGAATCCGTTTAGGTTGTCCCTTTATTTATGTGTTTTGCACAAGGTGCGTTTACCGCTCGCCCACGTTTTTAGCTGCTTTCTTTCTACTTTCTCTTGCCAACTTGAGATCCTGGCCCCAGCCGCTTTACTTGCACCCTCTCCTGTTTTGGCCATAAAGAAGCCTTCTTTACAGAGTCCCTGCGAGTCTGGGCGCTTAATAAATATATCTCAATCGCTTAAACGCGGCCACGCCCCCTTAAACCCCCACCATACTATACAGATATATATATGTATATAGGAGACTATGCATGGCATGCCTGCTCATTGCTGGCAAGCGATCCGATGCCCTGAATGTTTACATAACGCCGTGGCACAAAGGCCGTAAGCCAAAACCAAAAGTCGAATGCCTGAATGGTCGCCGTCTGTGTCTGTCTGCGTGTGTGTTTGTGTCTGTCTGTGTCTGTGTGTGTGTCTGTGTGAGGCATATTTAGTTACCTATATGCGAGCATGATTTGATATCGCATGAATTTTATATAAAAATAAATATAAATATAAACATAAATCGCAATTGGCTTCCACACAAAAGTCGAGCGATTGGCGGGCTCAGCACTTCTTCACTTTACTCCGCTCCGCGATTTTTTTAGGGGGTACTTGTGGGGTATATTAGGCGCTTTGGGGATTAAGAAACAGAATAAAGATTTTAAAAGGTATATATTTATAATAAAAGTCAAGTAAGTAGTTTCCTTTGAATGTGCTTTTATTAATTTAAGTAAACAAAATGAATTACATAAATATTAACAATGTTTTCTACTTTCCAAACTTAAAAAAATACAAATCTTAAATAAAACATGTTGCCTTTTATTAATATTGTTAAAAATATAAGTGATGAAGAATTTTTTATTGAAGATTATGAAAGAGAATTTTTGTTTAGGCAAAGAGGCATTTTTCATATATGTTTTCTTAAGGGAATATTCATTATTTTTTAATATAAAATAAATAAAATACCGGCTAACCCATAGTCGAGGCCCTCTTTTACACCATTCAATACCCTCTCCCTTCCGTATTTGTCTGGATATTATAAATAACATTTATTTGGCTCATTTGGCTGTTTATGGGAAAAGCCATCTCCGTGGCTCCGCTCCTGGGCCGGTCGCTTATCGTAATTACAATCTCATGTAAGCGATTCGCGCGATGCTGTTGCACAACTCTGAGGTCATAAAGTTGGACTACTTTTTGGCCAGATATATAGATATATATGGATACTATATATATAGATGGTAGATGGTGGAAACGAGGACCCCACAATGCAGCAGGCAACTAAATTAGACGGCATTTGAATGCGGCTCTCTCTTGGTTCTCGGCCCGAAAGTTGCTCCGTTCTATTTTTTTCTTTCTTCCTTTTCGGGGTTAGTTGTTGGTCAAACGCTTGGGGAATAATAAATATACTAAGTATGTGTGTGTGTGTTGGCCAGAAAAGAATATGCATGTTGTCCCAGCCATTTTCATAGTTCATTTGGACACAGCCTCCCAGCTGCCAGTTGCCAGTTGCCAGTTCGCATAGGTCAGTCAAGCGTGTTCCTTTTTTGGGAGATTGGACCTCGTCGTGCTCTTGTCGATGAAGTGTGACGTTTATTAAACTCAATTTAAAAGAATGGCGGCTCATTTATTTTATTACTGGTCCTGTCAAGTGCGGCTAAAGTTACCAGAGAAAAGGCAAATGTTGATAGTGGCACATTTCCCGGGCACCGAAATTAGTGGAGAGCCAACCCGACCCGGAGCCCGGAACCCATGTGTGGGCTCGGGTGGGTATTTGTGTGCTTGTTCGGGGCATAACAACCATTTGTTATTGATATTGACAGCTGCAAATAAATGAGCAATTTGCCGGGGGCCATTTTCTTTGCCTGCCTCTGCCTCGGCCTGGGCCAGGGCTAAATTTAGCATTCTTCAAGCTGAAATTTTATGCCCACTACGGTTGGAGTGCACGGGGTATTTTGTATTTGAGAAGAAAGGTGCCCATAAACAGTAAATATTTTGCTATCAAAATTTATAGCCACGATTGTTCTTCAGGAGAGCCTAATAAATTGTATAGAAAAATATCGTATGCATCAACAATTCAGAGGGGAAATGTTTCATAAAAAAACAATATATAAATAAATTAAATATTAAGCTTGGCATACAAAAACTCATTAATAGCTTTTAATTTGATTTAAAAAAATATATTGATGACCAGGTCTCAATGTAAAATCATAAAGGATAATATAGTATGTATTATTATAATTCTAATGGAAAATGCGTCATAGTAATTAATTACAAAATCGTTGTTTTTCATAAAACAAAAATATACAAATATATTAAATATGAGTTAGTACTGTTTGGCATACAAAAACTCATAAATAACTCTTTATTTATATTAAAAACAGATATTTTGAAGGCCAGGACTCAGTGTAAAACCATAGGGGATAATATAATAAATATTATAATAGTTCTAATTGAAAAAGAGTCACTGTAATTAATTACAAAATCGTTTTGTATGACTTAAAAAAAATATTACAATGCCTGGCTTCATAAAATTAAATAGTGAATGGTTCAATATTATGAAGCCAGGTATTGTAGTTTTTTTTTAAATCATTAAAAACGATTCGATTCAAAACCCATATATTCATCATAACTATTTTATATTTTTGCTTCGTTAACTCTTTCCAACTGATATGGTTCTATAAATTGCTACAAAACTTAAGTTATCATACTCCTGAATGCTTTTCCACTAAATTTATTAAATAAACCCATTTTCCATAAAGATATCCACCAGTCCTGGTAGTTATTGAGCCGATTTGACCCCCTTAAATGGTTCCAACTCTTGTCCGAGTCCGGTTGAACTGGTTATCCTTGCGAATTACCAATTCCTCAGTGAGCAGTCAACACTTTTTGTGGCTGGCCCTGTTTTTCTCTCGAATGCCCGCCCATCATCTCGAATTGTCAAAAGGTCCTGTGAGAGGGGAACCAAAAAAAAAATATGGCAGAGGTGAAGAGGGACATAACGCTCTCAGTTTTTGCGAGGTTCGAGGAGACACAACACTTTTTCTGGCTTAAGCTCGTTGCGCTGCAAAGTATGCAACACTTTTTGCACTTCGCCAGTCGCGCATTTTGATAGATGAGTCCTGGCGGCCATTATGCAACACATGCACATGTACCCTCGTTTATCTGTCTGTACTTGTATCTGTATCTGTGTTGGTGCGGTTCTTTTGGCATAACTCACATTGCTCACAGCTTACTTATTTACCCAAAAATGTAAAAAATGGTGCAATAACAACAGGCGGGGCGGGCAAGCCAGCAAAACAAGCAAAAAATACCGAAAATAACAGTAGCAACAACAATAACAACTGTGTCAGCGACAGCAGCCAGCCAGCAGCGCGTGTGTAACAATTTCTCAAACAGTGCCACACATAAGTCTGTCTACCAGCTGCTATAATGTGTTTCCTGTTTGTGCTCAACGCTCACACACCACCGGATATGAGGCGTCCATCGGAAATGTGTTTCAATGGCTGTTTTCTGGCCCCCACACCTTTCTTCCTGCTCGGTTCTGCATTCTTTTTTCTTTCGGTGCAAGAATATATTTTTTTTATATTTTTTTTTCTCTGCTTCGTAAAGGTTGCAACACTGACCACACACACGTCCATACGTACGCAGAGGTCCTTGACTCGCACGGGTCGTTTTAGTCGGTGTCCCTCTTATCTTTGCGGGCGACCAAGAAATATATGACCAGGCAGCCTCGGTGAGCATTAGAAAAAATGCAGGGCACTGGGAAAAATATTGGGTAATAGCCTGAAGCTTAGGGTAAATTTATAAGCAAAGAAGAAAATTTATTGCATACTTTTAGACGCCTCAGAAATTGTTTTTAAATAACTAGAAATTATAAAATTGCTTTAAATGAGGTTTTTTAGATGATTTTGGCGACTTAGATGATGGCTCACTAACTAGTAAAATTCCTATGATTTGTCTCAGTGCAAATCAGCGTAAAAAGCTGGGTAAAAAACAGATAAAGGGGGTAGAGACTTTAGGTGAAGGCGGTGCCAGCGTGAGCGGCGTCAACTATCCAGTGTTTATACTGCTTTGCTTTTTTGCCTCCCCTTTAATTTTTGCAGCTAGCATATTGCCAGCATCCTGCTTCCTGCAAGGCACACTCGCCTCCCTGTGCATCCTGCCGTTGTCATTGGCAGACCCCCTATGGCTGCTGCACCCCCGACAGTGCCTCCACTTGCCAGCAAAATTGAAAAATACGCGCGATAAAATGCTTGACATGCCACGTAATGCGTTGCAAATATATTGCCAAAGTTTTTTTTTGTTGTTTGTTATTTGTTGTTGTGACTGCAACGGACAGAAAAAGAGAGAGAGAGAGAGAAGCAGGGGCTCGGGCCAGAAGTTTTTAACTCGGCCCCGTTATTATTCATTATTGAACTGCCAGTTTGTCCTGACACACGCCAAACGCCATGAGAACGCGACCAAATGGCCAACTGGCCAACTGGCCCAACTGGCACGAACTGGCAAAAACCAAAGCCGAGAGAGCTGAACTCAACTCAACTGAACTGAAAATGCGATTGCCACTGTCCGTGCATTCCCCCTCATTGCATTGATTTTTTAGTTGGTTTAATTTTGAAAAAGCGCAAGGCTAAAACTAATTTCGAATTATATTGGCATTGAACGCTGACTGGTCAGCGCAAGCGAGGGGGTTGGATCGGAATTGGGTTGCGGGCAAGGGAGTACGGGTGGTGGCCATTAAGTGGTCACAAAACTTTGTCCGTTGACATCCAATTTTTGGCCTTAATGGCAGCCAAACTAACAAAGCAGTTAATAATGCAGCCAACGGGAAGTGAAACACAGGGCACAGAAGTGGTCCACTAAGTGGGCATTGATTACACTAAGCAGCAGGGATATTTGGCGTGCTAAGTAATCATTATATGAAAATTAATTTACAGTATTTAATTAAAGAAAAAGGCAATGAAAATATATTAATAAACATAAAAACTAAAATGTTTTCCAGTTCATTATTTAGCTTGGTTTTTTCCCTAATAAAGTAAAGTAGAGTAAGGAGCTTTTCCTGCCAAGTGTCCTTGACTGATTTAGAGATCTTATCGAAGCGCCGCCAGCTTGGCCCCATATGCTGCGTCTCCTGCTGCAGCGTCTCGCAGTAAGGACCCATAAATATGCGGCTGCCACTGGAGCAGGCATCGCATTTCTTCTCTTTCCCATTTTGAGCTTTCTCCGAATCCTTCTTAGTTCCGCAGCCTCTCAGTGAGTGTGTGTGAGTGTGTAAGCGGCTGAGTCCTTTGGTTTTCGCTTTTCGCTCGGCTTTATCGTCTTTTGGGCGCTGTACTGCCTTTGACGTCACCTTAATTAATGGGTTAATGCGACGTCGACGGCGACAGCGTTTGGTAATTAAGCGACTTTGTCGCTGGCCCCTTTCTGCGCCAAATGAATTATGTGTCGCTGCTCCCAATTCCCCAGCACTCGGTGGTCCGCAGAACTAAAACAGTAATTTGGCATTGATTTAATATTTTATTTTAATTAAAATTTCGCACATTGCACGAGCCGCCGCCGTGAGCGGATGAGAGGATGAGCGGCTGAGCGGGAGATACAAAACGTGACTCTGGCACTCCGGCATTATCATGCTAAAATGTCATAAATTAATTGTACTGCAATTTGCCAGTGTGTCCATAGACGCCAGTTTCCCCTCATTTTCAAGAGCACTGAGAGAATATATATTCAGAAAATTAAGTAGTTAATTTCTGTCTGGGTAAGAAAAATATTAAACAAAGCTAGCTTATTTAAGAAATATTTTAATGTTTATATTCTAATAACATTTACCTTAAATTTATTAAAATCTCTATCAATCATTTTTTTTAAGACCTATTAATGAATATTTTTCCATTTCTCGAACCTAGTTTCGATTTTCGTTCCGAATTTCGTATCCGAAAATTCCCAATTCCCTTCCAAATCATTTAAAATATTTTAAAATAATAAATATAGGGCAATAATGGATCTTACATTATATATTAAAAATATTTTCGCACTTTATTTAAGGTATTTCTTTTTAAAAATTCATATAAATCAATTTTCTAAGACTTATTAATGAATTTTCCTACATTTTTCGATTTTCATTGCGAATTTCTTAACAGAAAATACCCTATTCCCTTCCTTTCATGTACAACTTATGAAAATCCTTCCTATTTTCTCCCTGTGTATAAGGCAATAAGTTTAGCATGGGGCCAGCGCTGCGTATACGTAATATTCTAGCGCCTTGATGACAAGCCGCGATAGGAAAGGCAAAAAGGAGAGGAAAGGGGGACGGCATCTGGTACGCAGGACAATGGGTACTGCTGCACTCGCCTCTTCATTTACGTAATGTAAGCAATTTGTGAAAATTGCTGGCAATTTCGCAGATTAAACTGGACCCAAAGTGCAATTGGGCGCAAATTTGCAACCTCTGTTTGAGCCGGGCAAACTTTTGCGGCTCTTCAAAAAAGGAGTAGATTAAGATAATGAAGCTGCAGCTTCCACGAATACTTCTCCTAGATTTCGAGCACGGCCGAAGCCGGGGTTCAAGAGTGCGGATGAGTTGACTGCAGTGGCAGCCACTCCATCACTTGCAAATTAAAATTAAGATGAGTTATGGGCCCAAGGCAAAGAGTCTCGGCGTCCCAAGGCGTCGATGAGAAATTCAAGCTTAATGCCAGGCTCCATAAATCAGTATCCGTCGCCTCGGTGCCGATGATCAATGACTGGCGATTGAGGGAGATTGAAGGCACGTATCGAGGACGAGAACCTGGGCGAGGATGAGGCTGGGGACAAGGACGAGGTCTCTGTGCACCCTTCCATTTGAGTGGGGCAACAAAGTGTCGAGCCAACAACAGCTCCATCATGGAGTGTGTGTGTTCCGGAATGAAAGAGGCTTCCGGGCAGGATTTTGGGGCAGGAGTGGAGAAGTGTCAGGGCCTGGCATTTATGGCATGGCAAAAATATTACAAATAATGTGCAAAAGTGATAGAACAACAGCCAACTTTGCCACTTCAACTTGACTTGCACTTTGATTAATTTTAGCACTAAATTTAAGGCGATTACAAGTTTTACAAGTCAAAGAAAATTTTAAGTTTTTGTAACATTGGTAATTTTTGCTTTGGAAACAATTTTACAGAACTGAAAAGTTATTATAAACAAGGAAGGAGGTTAACTTCGGAAAGATGAAGCTTAGATACCCTTGCAGTTTGCTAATTTAAAAAAGGGAAGTTTAACTTATTTTGAATCTGTAAATATTTAATTCTTTCCGATCTTAGCTCTGGAATTTATTTCTTCTATGTGCTATTTGATCTCTGTGTAACAAAATTAATATTTTAAAAACCTTTAAAGTCAAGAAAACACATTTCTTTGACTTAAATTAAACCATTTATTAATTTAATCACTTAAGTAATACTGATTGACACTTTTCAACCCAGAATTATTGAGGTTTTATTTATTTAAAAACCCTTGGAAATGTAAACCCTCTGAAAAATCCGAATATTTTTATTCTGCAGCAATTTAAATAATAATCCATAAGTCAGCGAGCGTGTTCTCGTTTCCTCTGACATAGAGCAGCAGCCCAATCCAATTTTAATACGAGAGTGCACCGCGAAGGGGATCACCAGGCAATCCCCCCCGTTAAGGCTTTAAGTGCGAACATTGATTGGTAAGACACTAATCCGTTTTTGGCAAGTGCCCCGGGTCCCCGACTTGGCAGCGTCCGAAAGCAAAAAGTGCAATAAAAGCGGGTAGTTTTAAGCCCCTATTCCCCTTACCGGCTTCTTAAATGGGGCCGCCCATTTGAGCCAGCATTGCACACTATTAGTTGCAGCTGCCAGAAGTGATGAATGTGTGAAATGTAAACTTTGTTACCGAGGAATAACAGCGCCAAGAGCTCAGCGCCAAAATGGATGGAGCCAGTTCTGGCGGAGATTGGGGGCGGCGGTCGCTGGCAACAAAAACAAAAACAAAGCGAGCGGAGAGAAAAAAAAGAAGAAAATTGGTGGATGTGAATCGAAACCAAAGCGACAGACGCCTGTCGAAAATTGCAATTCTCCTTTCTTCGACGGGTTCTTTCATTCGAATTTCCCTCATTTTTTTTTGAGCTCCAGCACAATTTTTTTTCTGTTTTTGTTTTGCTCTTCTGCGGCCGCAGTAACGAAAATCCAATTAAAGCCCCTGTCGCTGGCGTGGGCGTGGCTGGGAGCGGGATCAGGAGCCAGGACTCAGGATTCAGGACTCAACACTGATTGAATGTCAGACGCGCTGCGATGCGCGATGTATGTGTAATAAAGCGGAGATTGTTTAGCTTACCCGAGCGGAAAGATGGAAAAGTCTTCGAGCTGGAATATCCTTTTGTCAAAATTTCATAAATGGCGTATTCCTTCACATTCGGTATTTTGCTGTATTTTCCACCAAAAAAAAGGTGCTTGTATATGGAAATTTGTTTGGAATTTAGATGCGGACTGAAGGAAGATTAAACAATAATTAAAGGCTTAGCTTTTATTAAGAAAACAACATTTCTTCCTAAATTAAAATAAAGATTATTGTGCTGGGAGAGATTAGAAATATTATTGATATTTATTAAAGCAATATAAATTTTTTAATGAATTTATTTTAAAACTTTACTTGCTCCTTGATTTTCCCTGCACCAAAACCTAAACTAAATTTAAGTTTCCTGACTCTGCCCGGCTCAGAACCCACGTGCAGGTCGAGTTAGTTGCTTTAATATGTTCGCGACTCATTAACTTTTTCATTACAAATTAATTAAAGTCGCCAGTTAATTAGGTCTAAGCGTATTTATCATTTCCCGCTCGAGTTCCACATTCCGCGGCCTGACAGCCCGACAGGCACCAAAAACGAACCGAAAACTTTTGCCTCGCCACGCTGGGAAAAGCCCTCGATTTTCCCCCATCCACCGTCCCCCCTTCAGTTGTAAAGTGTCATTAGTCTGGCATAAATTAGTTTCCCAAAGCAAGTGCAGGAAAAGCGGCGAGGAGCGGGGCCCCGTAGTGGGTAAGCTGAACATTTTTGTGGCCTCACTTTGAGCCCTTTGGCATGTGATTATTGATGAACGATCCGGGTTCCGGGCTCGGGGCTCCGGGTGGCTCCGGATCGGAGATGGATCTTAAAGTGGCTTGGCTGTGCAGCACAAAGCCAAAGTCGTGTGCCTCGCTTCGAAGTCCGGGGCAAACAATGGCCAAGTCAAGTTGGTAAGACGCTTATGCGCCAACAAAAGCTGGGCTAATATTGTAATAATAAACAATGGGCCAAGTGGCTTAATCGCAGCTGCTGATTATGTTGCCAGGGCCAAGTGGTAGGCAAGGAGAAGGAGGAGGAGGATGGTGGCTTATTAGCCGGACTTGGGGGACACTGCATTGTCCCACAGCCAGGTGAGCTGATGGAGCTCCTCCATCCGAGCCCGGATCCTGGTGACATGGATTCCCGTGCTCCCCCGTATCACTCAGCGCTTAATGGGGCGCTGAAGCCCGGGCTTAAACGCTCATTAGACGGGCTGGCATTAAATTAATTGGAAGCTGCCTGCAAAACTATGCACAAAACACAGCAGCCATCCAGCTAGCTAGCTAGCTGCAAAAAGCTGAAGGCTGAAGGCTGCTAGGGGAGCGGGCTCTCTGTGAAAGGCGAAAACTTTACAAAAGGCCAAAAGTTTGATGGCAACTTTTGTAGAGCCAAAGCACTCGGCTTGCATTCATTGCTAATTTGGCTTTAATTGCATAAATGTTGCGCTTTTTGTACACGAAAAAAGTGCCAGCACAGAGGGCGAGGCGAGTGAGCGAGCGGCCCATAAATTCTGTTTGCATAAAATAAACGAAAAATGCGCAAATAGGAAGGGAGATCAAGCAGGGTACGACTGAGAAATACTTAGTATTTAATTTTAGTTGGGTTTATGTTCAAATAATAATAAGCTACTTACCTCTATGGCCTCTTTTTTTTATTGAACTAAAAATATTCCTTATTTCTGTAAAGATTTAAAAGGGCTCAACAATCCTTGAAGATCTTCAATTTAATGAAATACAATTTTAAGTATGTTTATGTATGTATATAATATATTTACTTAATATTTATATTTAAATAAATAGGTTATTCTTTTTACTAGTGGCTGGAATTGAAGCATCGTTTTCCCGGTCGCAAGCTGACACTCCACCCGCTAAGCTATCCGTTTATTGGTTGTTTGACCTTAACCTTCCGTCCAGCCCGTAAAGACCCTTGGAATTAGTGGTTGTATCACTTGGCTTTCGCCGTAGTAGTGGTTTTGACTCGGTTAAATTCACATCAACATTTTCATTCGTTTGAAACTTGCTTCAATTTTTTAAATAAATAAGAAAATGAAAAAATAGTGTAACCAATTGATGTTAAAGCTCACTAATATTTTTGGTATTTTCCTATATATTACCATTACCAAATAAAGTTTTTGGTATACACACTCTCTTTGGCATATTTTTAAGGGAAATTTAATATATATTCATAGATATACCTATGCTTTACTTATTATTGTGATCTTTGAAAGTCTTTTTCCCAATCTTTTTACCCAAGTAAATGCCAAGAAAGAATCTGTATATTCTCAAAGCTATTTCCTTTCCCTCGTCACATGAATTTCCCCAAGCACACTATACCTTTTGTGCCGTAATGATCACCCTGTATATAAAGTAGGCAAGCATTTTCTATTTTTTGCGTATCTCTGGCGGGCAGAGAAATTTTTGTGAAATTGTTTGGTGAGAGCACTTGAAATTGAAATTGTTGTAGAGGCGAGCTGGGCGTTTTTGGGAGGCGGCCAGAGTGGTCAGCAAGATAGCTGCCAACTAACAAGTTCGCCTTCGTCCTTATCAGAGGGCTGATGGGCACCTGAATGGCCAAAATGGCCAAATGGCCGAGTGAGTGACTGACAAACTGACTGATTGACAGACTGCGCTGAAGCGTTGCACAAATATTTGAAAAAGCACAACAATTTGCTACTTAAATACGGGGGCCAGAGCAAAGTTGCTCGGGACGAGAGAGAGATCTGAAAACTAAATTTAATGAATGCCGCTGGCAAACAGAATTTTCCCTTGGTGCCGCCGCCGCCCTTCGCATATATTTTATGAATTGCAAACTTCACAAAGCCAAAAGCCCTTTTCAGACAAATATTCATATGTGCAAGACTTTTTATTTTCGCCCCAAAAACTCACTTCTGAATCTGCCTTTTTGGGTAAAACAATAAAAACTTTTGCTGCTGCATTAGGCTGCATTTTAAGTGAGCTCATGTGGGGGCTCTGGAAAATATATATATATATTCCAGAGGGAGAAACAAAGTCTGGCTGAAAAACTTATTGACAAAACTGTCATTAGCTTGTCCAACTCGGAAAAGTTTCAACGAAAAGGGATTTAAAGTTAAGCGACCAAACGCAAAAGTGTATTCAAATATGCAGCCAGCAGCGGCTGGGGGGAAACAACAATAAAAACGACTCCGAAACAGGTGTACATGAAACGACATCATTGTCTCACTGGCCCCGCCCACTCTTTAGCCCCCCTTAAGCCCACCTCGTAACTGCGTTTTTCGGCTCACGAAAAATGTTTGCCCAGGTAAGGAGACGGGGCGCGAGAAGAGCAAAATTTATAATGCGATAAAACTTTAATAAAGGCAGCAAGTACAGCCCAGCATCCGAGGATTGCCCATCCCTGCTCCTCCTATACCTTCTATATCTGCTTCTTGCTTTTCGGGTGTATATGTGTGTGGGCGTGGCATAAAGTAGTTATGAATACAACAACAGTTAGACAGCTGGCAAGAGGAGCCAGGCACGAACGCACTCAAAATTGTATGTAATTGTGCAAGAGTGTAGTCGGTGGGCGAAGGACACACGAAGAGAGTGCAAGATGTGCACTGACAAAAAATAAGATGGGATAAGAACATCATTTTGAAATTGATTTTATAATTAAAAGGTTGCTTAGGTTGTTGTTTATATCAGAATAAAGATGCTTTAATAGTTGTTTTTTTAAATCGATTTTTTTAAAAAGTGCCTAAAAGTATGCCTTGAAATTTTTAATATATCAAATTCTTTTTAAATTTAGTTATTTGATAGAAAAATAACATAATTTTAAGATTGATTTTATAATTGGTTGCTTAGCTTGTTTTTTGTATCGGAATAAAGATACTTAAACTTTTTTTTTTTCAAAAAATCGATTTAAAACCAATTGAAAAAGTGCCAAAAAGTATGCCTTGAAATTTTTAATATAACAATTTATTTGTAAATTTATTTTTATATTTAAAAAGTGCTTTATTTTGTTAGCTAACTTAATTTGTTTCAAATCTTCACTAATTTCTGTGGTAACTTGTATATCTTTATTACGTATTTAAAGGGAACTTTTTTTAGTTTAATTAATTTATTTAATATTTTATTTTGGCTTGCGGTGGCCATTTGAGGAACAATTATTTTTTATTTTTATCTAAAAACTAATGTAAATTTATATTTTCCCCGTGCTAACAACATTTCCCTAGCTATGTCTGTGTGCGAGAAGAAGACGCGGTTAACTAGAAGTAGCAAAAGTAGTTATAGAAATGACAGACAGCTGCAGACTGATAGGCGGCGGGATGAGTCCTGAAAATATACAGGGGGCTGAGGCAGGGTGGTGCCCGAGAATCCTTGCGGTGGCCCGGGCCCATGAGGTGTGTGCTAACGAGCAGACGACGACGACGAGGACGACGATGCCACTTGACTGACAACCTGGGAGCAACTCTGACAGCGCTCGGGGAGAAGATGCAGAGCGAGATGGAAACAGTCAGCTGGAAGAAGAGATATACAGTAAAAGCTGCTTAAATGAAACAGCTAAAAAAAAAATAAATAAATTCTGGTTTATTTATTAACTTAATTTTACTAATTTCTGAAAGAAATTACTGGAGTTTTAAAATCTCCTTAGAAGGAGCTTAAAAGTATGTTACAATAAAAATGCTGAACAAAATATTGTATTGCATACTTTTAGAGACTTTTAAAAGCATTATAAAACTCCTATTTAATTTTTTGTGATATATTTTAGTCATTGTACCTTAAATATTACCAGATAACTTATTTTTTATTCACTGTACTTATATTTGCAAAGAAGGCAAAGAAGAGGGAAAGCAGCGCCACGCACGAGAATTGTTTTGAAATGCTAGGTGAGGATTAGAGAAATGTCGCACAGAAATTGCATAGAAATGAAAGTTTGCAACTAGTGTCCCACCGAGATATGAGTGAAGTAAAAAGTCGGAGGGGGCGACAATTTATGGAGATGCAACTGCTAAGTGAATGCAACAAAATCCACTCAGGGCATCCTCTTATCTTTTCTTTATTTTATTTTTTCAAATGAGAAATGCTGTGCTCAAACTTAAATCAATTCAAGAGGAGTCTTGCTTCCATCAATCTTAATAAAATATTTAATTATTGTGAGCCTTTTGCGTGAGTTGTATTTTACGTAGGAAATTTTGCATCTCAGCTTTGACTAATTAACAAAAACTAATTGAATAACTCAAATAAATTGATGTAATATTTGAATCTAAGAAAATATAAACCAATATTGAATTTTCATTTAATGAAATTCCACAAATCCTTTATGTTCAACCCTTTGGTCTAACTTGAACTTACACACTCCCGGGAATATATCCAAGAGAATTTAGCTAAAAATTTCAATATGTCCAACATGTCTTGAATAAATTTAGTTTGTATGCTAATTTTTCAAAATGAAAATCAAAGGCATACTATTATCGATAAAAATCAAGAGAAATAAAATTGCAGCAATTCCATTTGGCCTTATAATTCCCGTTCAGAGCCTATCCAATTAGAGACATCTTATTGGGACAATTACCCACTGATTATATCTTGATCAGCCCCATAACTACATCAACTGCATTCGGGCCTGCTTCCGGCCAGTTATCCTTTATCCTGACACTTTCAAATTTAAATGGCCATTTAAGTGTTGAATAAAATGCCAACGCCGTCGCTGTCACCGCTTTTAATTTCGTGTTAAATTGTATAGGCAATTACCCAATGCAAATGCAATAAACACGGTAAATTTATTTTCATTTTCATCCACGGCAAGCCCAAAGGCGCCGCGATTATCAGCGGGCTGGTTGTCCTGCCAAAGCTTTTTACAAAATGAAAATCGCAAGAGCCAAGCGACGCAGGACGAGGCAGAGGCAGATGCTGAGTGCATTCCGCAGGACACGGCTCTGCACTCTCCAAGTGTTTGCCATCAAATTAATTGGCACTGAAATTAGCACGAGGCATCCGGTCGCAGCTGATTTAGCTGCGTGTCCTTACTGGCTGCTGGCTTATTCCCGTGTCCTTTGCCCGCGGCAGAAGGACTCTGCCTTGGTGCTGCTCTATTTTCCCCATTCGCACTAAGTACACGGATTTTGCATTAATGCAGCACTCACATGAATCATTCATTGATTTAATTACAATGATTGCCACAGAGGAGGAGCAGGGAGCGGCAAGGTGCCAAGTGGCAAGGTGCCTAGGTGGCAAAGTGGCTCGGTGGCGACGCTCTTAAGTGGGGCCCGAGGTGGGACAGTTTAATTAAAAGTGCTAATGCAAAATAAATAAGCGCAGCAGCGCCGACAGGTGAAATCAATTTGCGCTAATAAGCAAAGCATCGATGAATAGAGTCGGAAATTGCAGGAAAGCGAGACTGCCGGCAGGATAGGCAAATTAATGCTGCTTCAGGAGCAAGCCTGCTCTTGAAGCCCTTCCCTTGTCACAACTGGGGAGAGAGCTGTCTTTGACAGCTCAAAGGACACACACACTCACTCGGAAATACATTTTCCAGCTGCTCAATGACATTTTCCGACTGTCCCTTGGCACCTTTGATGGTCAAATCCGTAAGCAAGTCCCTGGCAACCCACACAATGCATACAATAATATTTTTTTGCAATTTCGTCCTTTGTGGCAGTCCTGCTCTTGCCTAATAGCATTACTCCTGGCCGCATGTTGCAAAAAGGGTTAAGCTATCGCTTTCGTGTTAGTTGCCTCCTCCGTCCTGGGGTTCCCTTCTGGCTCCCCTCTGGCTCCCTTCTGTCTTCGTTGCGCTTTCATGCCACTTTGATTTCGCTTTGTGCCCCTGCCACGGACGTTTAATAGTTGAAAGGTAAATTGCACGGCATTTTCCTGCTTTTCCTGGGCTTTTCTTGGGCTTCTGTGAAATCGGGGGAAAACACTTCCGGTGCCATGTCTTGCCCTCGTTGCTGCTCCACGGAAATCATTTGATTTTGCCCCGTTTCGTGTTGGCTAAGGCGATCAAAGTATTTTGCATGTCCTGCGAACTAAATTGGACGGGGACTGTGGTAGTAAGGATTAGTTTCTGTATATCGAGCAGAGAAAATGGTTATGAAAAATTGGTAGAATATCGTATCGTATCGAGGTACCTGTATTTCGATTTGAATCGCTAATTACACTTAAGAGAACACTTACACTTACACTGTCGAGAACTACCAAGAATTAGCTCAGTTAATTAAGTTCTTTATACTTGCGTCGATTTCAATATATCAGAAACAATATACATCACCGAAATATCGATAATAGCCCGATAAATATCCAAATAATATTGATATCCAAATATTTTAAGGCCATCTCCATCTAGGTCACTCTTTGTAGGTCCGCCGATAATGCGCTTATCACTGAGCTGAGCTTTGTAAATCGAGCTGAGAAGTTGCTTAAGACAACTTTATAGAATATCGTAACGTATCGAGATACACTTAAATCGATTTTTATCGATAATTATATATAATTTCTCTCAAGAACTATCAAGAATTATCTCAGTTAATTAAGTTCTTTATGTTTTCGGGGATTTCAATATATCAGAAACAAGTTACTTCCCCGAAATATTGTTATCGATATTAATTCCCGATAAATATCAAAATTATATCGATACACTGATATTTTAAAGCCATCTCTATCTAGGTCACTCTTTATTGGTCCGCCGATAATGCGCTTATCATTGAGCTGAGTTTTGTATATCGCGCTAAGAAATTGGTTATGGCAAATTTATAGAATATCGTATCGTATCGAGGTACCTTTAAATCGATTTATATCGATAATTATATTAAATTTCTCTCAGAATTATCTCACTTAATTAAGTTCTCTACACTTTTGTGAACTTCAATATTTAAAAAAAAAGTTACATCACCGAAATATCGATAAAAGCATTTAATATCCAATAAATATCAAAATTATATCGATATCCAGATATTTTAAAGCCATCTCTATCTAGGTCACTCTTTGGGGTCCGCCGATAATGCGCTTATCACTGAGCTGTCCATTTTGTGGGGCAAGTTCTTGTTGTGTGACCAAGACCCACCACTCCCCCGTTGCCAATCGCACGCATATAAATTGCATTGACAGTTGCCATTGCTGTTCGAATTGGCAGCGGTGAAATTATGGACGTATAATTCAAATTAATAGCAGCTTATGGCACCCGAACGGTTTTAACGGCCAAAAAGTCAGTCGAGCAGCAAAAGCGAGTGCTGCCAAGTGCCAATTGCCAGTGCCGTCGATACGAGGCACGCCCACTGCCCCAGCCTTCGCAGATCCCCATTCCCGGGGCGAGCATGTCAAAGACCGCACGCTGAGCAAACACAGAAAAAAAGCAATGGCGAAAATCGAAAAAAAAAGAGTGCGGTTCCCATTCATGAAATGTTTGATTTAAAAACCGAAATTATGGCATCTGCTGGCCAGAGAGAAATTCAGAAACCGATTAAAATGCAGCTGGTTGAATTGACTGATTCAATTCTTAAATAAATGGTATTTTGGGTATTTTAATAAATGGAAATGGAAAATAATAAAACATTAAATATGACTTTGTTGGGGGTTTTCCACTCGATTTAAGCAAAGAACAAAATATGAACCAATTCTTTGACTATTGATTTGCAAAATATTACCATATCGAACCCCATTTAGTATGCTTTTTCCTTTTCCAAAAAGGCACACACTCTACCTCCACTGAGGGATTTTGGGATGTGCAGCATACGTGGCGTATGCGTAATCCGCGCTTAGCCCATCAGGCCGCGCACAAAAGTCAGTCGTAAAACGGCCATCGGCTTAAACTGTTGCGGCCATAAAGGTTAACGGCAACCGAGCTGAAAAAAAGCTGCGAATCAACTGCTTAAAATTTAACGAAACAATGAGCTAAACTGTCAGAAGGCGTGAAAGACGGACACAGGACGAGGACGCCGACGAGAAGGAGGAAAGGAGATGAATGCATTCCAATGCCGCACGCAAGTGACGGCCATGAAAGCGTAAAAATGTAAAATTAACACGCAGCTTCTGGTTTTAGTTTTGTGGCAGCAACAAAGGAGGGGCGGTGGCCGAAAGGGGCGGTGGCCGTGCGCAGTGCTGGACAACCGCAGCCATAAAAACCACACAAAAGCAAGAATGAAGTTGTTGCCGCTGCCGCTGTTGGCCACAAAAAGCGCTTGAAAAATATGTTAACCACAGTTAAAACAGCGCCAGGTCAACCGTGCTTGCCCACACTCGCTGGCACACACAGTGGCGCTGGCGCTGCCAAACAAAGGCGTGGGTTAGGGGATCGAAAAGGAGGGGCACACTGAGACACGCTTGGCATGTTGACAAATGTTGCAGAGACTTGCCGCCCCCCCCCCACAAATGAGCAGCAACCTGAAGCTGACCTCTTCTCTGCGAGTAAACCCCCCTTTGCGCCACCTCTGGCAGACAGTTTTAGTTGCGCTGAAAAGCGTGCTACACTTTCGAACGCTCGAAGCGTGGCTGAGTGATAAGCGGGGGCCCCAGCTGACGTTCGTTTTAATGCGAACGTCATCCTCCTGCTAGCTAAGCACTCCCCCTCAGTTTTCCTTATTTTCCCAGACTCCTCCCCTCGCAGATAGTGCTGGAAACTTCAGCAACAATGATATTATCAAAGCCCGGGCAACAATGGCGCACAGCGAAGAATGCAAGAAAGTTGAAGCATGAAAATTTCAGCAAAAGCTTATGGTAAACTGATGGATATCTGCCTGGCCACAAATGAAGCCAAAAAAGGGGGTCAATAAGGCAGTGTCTTCATTTCAATTAGATTAGTTTTGGTATTTAGAGAGAATTAATTTCATTTTATAAAGGTTAAAGGAGAAGGAACTCTTCCCTTTTCTTCTGAAAACTTCATCGAAGCTCCAACGAATAAAGCCACCAGGACTTGTATCAAAAGGCTTCGATTCCTTTTACGCTTGCCAACTGTTATTTGATAGTTTTCTCTGCTGCTGAGTAGATTTTAAGGAGTAGCTTGCCACACGTAGTCTCTTCACACATGTGCCATTGAGCAAAGGAAACTCTTAATTCACATTTGCCACCCGCCCTGCATTGCCACCTTTTCTCTCTGCTTAAATCGCATCGCATTTCATTAGTTGCACTCATTTGGCATTCAACGAGCGTTCGCATTCAGCTGCAATTTCGCATTCGCAGGCGATTTTTATTGACGTTTTTAATCAGCAGATGCAGTTGCTCAAACTCAAACTGGTTGCTACCAGCAACCAAGGATCCGTGCCGCATTTCCGCATTTCCGCAGCTCTGACATCAGCATTCAACTTCACTTAACTTTTATTGCATTGCCCTCTCACACCTATTTCATTAACAAAGTTTCACACTGATGATGCATGTTCTCGGAAAGCGGGGACTGGCCTCCTCCTGTGTCTTTGAGATGCCTTTGATGTCCTGGCTCCACTCCCATTCCCACTCCCACTCACTGCGTGAATTCAATTTGATTGACGTTACGAGCTTCTGCTACTGATTCCAATTGCAATCAATTTACTTTTGTGTGCCAGCTCCGCATCCGAGTTGCAAACTTCATTAGAAATTTTCCCTTTTTTGCCAGCTGCAGCTGCAGCTCCGTCTCCAGCTGGCTTTGCCCGAAAACCTACCATCTACCATGAGTATCTGGCTTTTTCCCTGCTGCAGTTAAGTAGCCGAAAGAAAGTGCGGAAAAGTGTGTGGAAAGCAGGGATGGAGACTAAGTGGCAGCAAAGAAAACTTGTCGTCATATGTGAAAAGTTTGTCTGCGGCTTGGGTTTATTTTGATACGGCCAATGAATTGGGGAAAAAGTTTGCCTGATATGCAGCCCAGCCTCGCGCTGCCTTGCCTTGAATTATGGTAAGCCCCGGAAAAGAAAAAAATTAGCTGGCCTTAATGCAATTTCGATTGCAGCTAGGTTAACCCAAAAACTTTTATATTTCGCTGCACTTAATGGACCAGCAGCTGATGATGACGAATGGCATTTTTGCTGCAATGAAACCAAGCGGAAGAATAGGTTATACTAAAGCTTGAAAACTAGAGATAAATAAGTTAGATAGTAAGATATCTTTATTAATATTTTTTTTATGAACATCTACTTTTTAAATCATAAAAAGTTAGTCTAAAAGTAGAAGAGGAGAATTATTAAAGGGTTTTCTTCAAAACAAAAAATATTGCATACTTTTAGACACATTTTTTAAACATACAAATTCACCAAAATAATGCTTTTAATTAAATTTGTAGATTTTGTCGTTGATTACCTTTAAATTGTGTTATATACAAGATTTCCAGCAAAAAAAAAATGGATTGCATACTCTTAAGCACCTTTATAAAATATACTAAGTCACCAGATCTCAGGTTTCCCATATAATTTAAATATTTAGTGGATATTTGCGTGAAATTGTATTATTTATCAAAGTGATTACTAATTTCTAATAAAATTGATAAACAATGTTTCAAACAAATTTTTAAGTTGAAAAAATATTATTGCATACTTTTAAGCACCTTTATTAATTATACCAAATCACCAAATCTCAGGTTTGCTATTCAATTTAAAGATTTAGTGGTTATGTGAGTAAACATTGTAGTATTTCTTTACATTTTTTTCATTTAAATTCTTTTCTTAAATAAATTATTCAAACTTAAGAACGCTTAAAATACGTTATTTACTTTTCTTCCTTATGCATTTTTAACGTCAAAAATGGAATCTTTGCACTCAAACGGGCGTATTTACTTTTAATTCTTCGCGCACTTCCATTAACGAGTCCGTGCTGTTTATTATTCATCTCCGGGATAACTTTCGTAATTTGGAAAACTTTTAATTGAACTGTTGCCACCCGCACTGGCATTTATTTTCCTTTTGCTCGCTCCACGCTCCTCACACACATACAGAATGTGTTGCAATCTGCTGGCGCATGATTTTTCACGCTCGTTAGTTCAAAAGTATTGTGTTGCCAACAGGATCCGCCAGTGTCCTGCGGTGACCGGGACCTTGTTATGACCGTATATGCGATATGCATAAATATACACTTGCGCCAGCATAAATATACACACGCCTCTGTCTGAATATATATTCTTTTTAATTAAACACCATGTGTTGGATTTTAATTTGTAAGGCAAATAAAAAAGCGGACACCGTGTAAAACATTTGCCGGCTGAACGGTTGCGCTCCTTTTGTTGCTTGGTCCTTTGGCCAGGTGTCGCATCAAATTGAACAAGGCTCGCAACATGCGGCAATAAACGCGCTGCTGCCTCCGTTTCTCTTTTTTTTTTTTGTTTCCTTTTTTTGTTTTTGGTTCTGCCCCTGAAAAGTGGCTCTAATCTGTTTAAACTGCAGCGGCAGTCGGGGGAAACGGCGATTGACATGCCCCCGAACCATCAATCACTTCGTGAGCCAGTTTCCTCTGGCTTTTTTTCGGGGGATGTCCTTGCAGCGAACACTCACGCCCGCTATATTTTAAGGGCACTGAGAAAAAGGAAGGTAAAACGAAACTAATAATATTATAAAAATAAAAAAAATCTAGTATTTATGCCAGCGAATAAAGAGAATATCCCAGAACACAAAATTATTAAAAGATGTGTCTTAAAGTATGACAAGTTACATTTAATTTTGGAAAACAAAGAGCAAAGTTATAGTAATTTCGAGTAACAATTATTATCTTAATATCTTAAGAAAATATAGTTTTATGTCAATTCAAAATTATTTAAAAACCTATTTATAATTGAAAATGTTAGTTGAAATGTTACTTGTATTTTTCTTTGGTGCATTGCCCGCTGAACTCTCCATAACCGAGTGATAAACGAGCGAATCTCCCCAGAAACCTCTGACAATGAACAGGAGCTGACTCCAATTTCCATTTACCTTTGGCCCCACATCTCAAGAGAAAAATGAAAAACCAGACAGCATTTCCAAAGGGTATTCGGCAATTTGGACAGAGGGGCCTGAAGTCTCTTATCGAAATGGTTTCTGGACCACCGCAAACAATGCAAATTATGAAAGCAAAACGAACGTTTATTCCGATTCTCAGGCTGCTGGTCTCTGTGTATCTCTGAGTGCTTCAAGTGTTGACAAGCCAGACCTTTTTTTTTTATTATTTTCATGTTGGCCAGGCCAACAGCAATCAGGCCATTCTGCTGTCAATAAAATTGTGACCGAAACAGAGCGAGGGGCGACTGTCAACATTTTGCAGTTATTTTATCTTTAACCCAACCCAGGAGGAGAGAGACAGTGGCCCCTAAGGTGACACGGTGACAGGATGCGGATGCGTATCCAGAGACAAACATTTTCGGGGCTTGCCTTTTATTTCGGTTGGCCATTTGACTTTTGCAACATTGCGCATACGCACTGTTGCATTTTAATTAAGCCCCAAATAGATTTCAGCGCCCCGAACGAAACGAAACGAAACGAAAGGAAAACATACGCGAAAACCAATTAAACCAAAGCAGCGACTCCGGCCAAATAAAATGCAATTACTGACTGGCCAACTGGGCCACTAAATTAATAGCCCGGCCACGGGTCACGCGGCGTATGCGTAATGCGAGATGCGAACTGCAAACTGCGAACTGCTAGATGCGAGGATCCTCTCAGCTCCAAGCAGATAGGAAAGCTGTGTTAGGTTTCGACTGCTGGCCACGTTAAGTGCAGAGCGAGAAAATCTTTGACAAAACATGGCCATGCCTTTGTAATTACTTTGTAGATTCAGGCTTGAAAAAAAAACCTAACAAAAGCCATTTAAGGGTAAATCCTTTTAAAGGCTAAATCTTTTTTCTTAACTTAAAACGTATACAGATGATGTCCCCATTTTTCGCGGTGTGCCGTTGTTGCTGCTGCCTCTGTGCTAACCGCAACAAAGGACACACAATTTGCAGCGTTAATGTCCTGGCCTGGTTCTTTGGGGCGAATGAATGCGGGGACTAAATGTCCTGGCCCCGAACGGTGAACGAGGAGGACCTTGCAAGTAATTGCAATTGACGATGCCGCTGACTGAAATGGGGAGTCCATGCCATCAACCAGCAGCAGCAGCCAGCTACGTGCAACCTGCAACGTGCAACCTGCAGCCTGCCAGGAGCGACCTGCAAGCCCATTCATAAATGCATTTAACGTGTCGTGGCTCAGGTTTGAGGCTGAAAACGCAGGACTCAGGATATGGGCTCAGGTGCCAACTAACAAGGAAACAATTACGCGCTGAAAAGGGATGGCAAATGGCATTAGGGGTCTCCGTTCCCGCTCTAAATCCCGGGTGGTGGCTCTCGATGTGCCCGCAAACACGCACTGCCATCTGCCTAATGAGCAAATGAAGTCGATTAAAGGTGTGTCGCTGGCGCAATGGGAAATGGAAAATGGGAAATGGAATATGTTCCCGCTGATTATCAAGCATTGCAGGCAGCTGACGAGGCTCAAATGGAAAGGGGATCCTAAGAAAGACTAAGACTAAAGTTTCTCTCTTAATTTTTCATAATTCTCGGAATGTTAAGTATAAATATTCCACCCATAAATCTCCATTACCTTATAGCAATATTTAATATTAAATTAGTTTGTTACTGGGCCCAAGGTGTCCCTAGGTTGCGGGTCCGGCTTTAAATGAGAACACATATGCGTGATGGAGGCCAACGAAACGTGTGTGTCCTTGGCCAGGACGCATGGCAACTGCATGGCGAAAGTATCCATTGTGTTTTCCCTAGCCGCAGTCATGAGGATGCATAATGAGCAATAACTGGGCTGCGCCGATGTCCCCGGATCACGTCAGTCCTTGCAGAGTTGAACTTGTTTTCCATTGGAACGATTTATGATTAACTCGGGGAGTTGTGCCACCTCCTCTAATTGCATCGAACTTTATGTTGGCTAGATGGCTAAACTTTTAGCATAATTATGCAAAAGTTTATGTTTTAATTGGTTTTATCTTTGGCTCTCTAGATGGATGTTTTTTCTTGGCTCCATTTATTTTCCTAGGGCTTTAATTACTGGATAGAATTTGTGGTGTATGGGAAATATATGTTATTATAAGTTATATTACTAAAATTCCTAGCAATATTTTTGTAAGGAAAATTGCTTTAGGATATTCCGGGAACCTTAAGGCCTCAATTCTCCGATTCGAGTCCTGGCCCCTTTGATTAAATGCAGTTAAATCTAGCTGCAGCAGATAAAGGCCACAACTCATTTAACTGTCATGCACTAAATAACGGCACACGAAATCTGCATGCCACAGACACACTCACACCGCCAGAGATGAGCCACAGCTTAAGGCCTTACATAATGTTCACACAAGGAGCACTCGCACACTCACACACACATCTCAAAATGGAGTCGGGGCAGCCATAATGAGATGACATGACACATAATGAGGTGTACGCTGTGTAGCCGCGTCCGTGTGGCTGCAGCTTGATGGCAGCGGCGACTAATTGCACAGATGCCAGCGATTCGAATTCAATTATTCAGGGAATTCCATTAATTTCAAATTAGTTGAACGTGCCAACAGCAACACTTGATGTCGATGTCGATGCTGATACGTCATAAATACACAGAGACTCGAAGGACCAACAATATTCAACAAAAATCCTGACTGCGGCCAGGACAAAGTTTAAACTTTGTTGTATGCAAGTTTTTATTGTTTAATAGTTCGATGAGGAACGGCAGAGGGGCAAAAGGGGTCGGCGGTGGCCATGTAATGCTCAAATCGAAGATGTCCTGCCAGGTGGATGACAAGGCGGCTTACCGCCAAATGACCGCACACAGGCTCTGGGGAGGTGGCGGCGACGGTGGGTCCTCGGGCTCCTGGATCCCGCCTTGCAGATTGCAAATTGCAATGTGTGCAGGTTCACACAGAAGGCTTTTGTGCCCAGCCACCACCTACCCCTGAGGACCTTCACCGGATATAAAGTCGGGCCAGACGACAGCCGCCATGTTGGTCGTATTTAAAGTCCTGACCATGTGTTGGGTTTTTGCATACAGTTTCGGATGACATAATAGTGAAGGTAGACGAAGTTTATTAAGTTTAAGGGTGCTAAGAGTGTTAAATATATTAATTAGAGTATTTATTGTTACTTATAAAATATTTAGAGAAATTAAGGGTGTTAAGGACCCTTTAAGGAATATTTTAGATATTAATTTGAATGATTTTTGTTGGATTTAAAAAGTTTTATAAAGAGAACGTAGAAATCTGATCCTTAATGGCATAATTGTTAATGAAATACAAAGTATAGATATATAGGGTATAAAAAGCCTCTTGAGGATTATTAAAAGATATAATTTTGAGCAATTTTTTGGTTTTAAACATGATTTTATTGAAAAAAACTAAGAAATATAAATTTTAAAACCCTTATAAGAAGGTTTTTGTCTTTCTTAGGATTAGATATTTCGCTTTTTTCAATGAATAACTATTTTCCTTTCTTAATTACTAAGATATCTTAAGAATTAATGGCTTACAGCCTTCTCTACCCATTAATTTACGACTTACAGCTTCAGGAGCTATTACCTTGGCCGCAGCTGTAGGCGTGATTGGATGGCCAGGTGTGGGTTTCGGGTGTCTGGGTGGCCTGAGTGGCCTGAGTGGCTGGTCAATTCTCTGAAACTGGACACGCGGACCGGTGGCAAGCGGTAAAGGTGCCGCAGGGGCAGGTGGCACTCCCCTCGGGCCGGTGGCGTGTGCATTTTTTATGCACCCACATATCCACAGCTGGCAGGCGGGCTTTATTTTCCTTTTTTCCTCCCCCCATACCGAGCTGCAACAGCCACCCAATGTCAGCCACCATCAGGTGTCGGAGAATGCAGAATTTTGTGGCTTTTGATTGGCTTTTTCGGGGCGGGCAAAAGTTATAAATGGAGTTTAGAGAGTGCCGATGGTGGAGGTAAAAATAAAATAAAGCTGGGCGAGGACTTCTCTGCGGTCAGCTCATAAATACGTCAAATGCGGTCCGTACTGCCCTGCATTATGGATCAAATCCTGAAAGTAATTTTAGCATGCTAAGCGCAGAGAAAAAAACCCAAAAAAATATATACAAAAAACGGGAGCAGCTGGCGAAAATGTATGAGGTGAAGCCCTCTACTTTATTTGCTCACGAACTGCGGCAGTGCAATGGAAAAACACACGGCAAATGTAAATAAAATCGCTGGGAATACAATGTGTGGGAATGTGTGCCAAGCCGCAGATAGCTGGGGAAAACGCGGAGTTCCCGCGAGGTGGAGAGTGTGGGACTCTGGGAAAAGGGGTAGAGCTTCCCCACAGCAGTAAAAAGCAGCAACGCCAACAGCAAATAAAAGCGAGCAAATAAAAGTAAAGCAAGCACAGAGGCAACTCGCGTTATTTACTAAATTTTGCATATAAAACAAAGCGAAACCGAAAAGGGGGAGAGAAGACGGTGGCGAGAACCATAAACAAAAACATGTAGAAATTGTTAAAGTAAAGTTTTTGTCGACTACAAGGATGCTCAGTAATAATTGAAAGTATGTTCACGTGTTTTTCTCGTAAATTTCAAAGAAAAGAGCAAGGCTTTAAATTGAAAATTATGGTAGGATTCGTTGAGTAAAATGTGTAATAAATACCTATTTAATGTATTATCTTAAATCAGCAATAATAACACTTAAATACAAATTTAACAATGTAAAGAAGAAACTAGTAATAAAATTTACATTAGAATCCTTTCTAAACTCGAGAGGAAATCATTAAAAGAAAGTGCGAGTAGCAAGCATCCTTAGGTGCACTTTGTTGCATACTTTGTGGCAGATACCCGGACTAGATCTCTCTAGTTACCAAAACGCCAAAAAAGCCACTGCGAATCGCCCCGCTTTCTGCATGGCAAATAAACTAGTATCTGGTGGAAAAACAAGGGGAACAATAAAAATTTACAACCAGCCAAAACAGGCAAAATAAGCAGTTGCCACAAAAAAAACAAAAAAAAAAAAGGGGGGGGGAAAGGAAGAAGAAAGAGTAAAAGGGGGTAAACCCCCGAAAGACAAAGGAAAACAAGGGGAACTCAATAAATTGTCATGCAGTAAAATGTAGTCATGGATGGAGGCAAGGCGGAAGGAAAGAAACCACGCGCGACTTTGTTTCAGCCGATGAGAAATGGCCAGGGGATTTTCCTTCGCTGCAGCTCGGCAAAAAGGGGCATTGGGAAATGGAAAATGGAGAATGGGGGGCACGTAAAATGCCAAGAAAGTAGCAAGAGTGCAAGTGGCATGCAGATACGGGTTACATGCTTATACATCCTGCTCTCCCCCCGCCGACATTGGTGCAGTGTCTGACCGAAAATCACATGTCCTGGTGTACCGGGAAGGATGTGATTTAAGTTGCAGTGCAACACAGCGAACAAGTCCTGCAGAAGCAGAACAGCAGCAACAAATGAGGCAGAGTCCTTCCTGAAGTACTCTCAGGCCGCGTGACATTTTGGGCATTTGCAGAGTCGCGGCGGCCTCCTGAATTTTTCATGTCCCTCCATGGGCATAAACTTGTACCTGAACCTTCAGTTTCTGCTTCTGTTTTAGTTTCTGGCCTGTAAATTAGCCCGACTCTCGGTTTATTGGCTCTTGCTTCCTATGGCCTCTGGTATGCTCTTTTCAAGGGTAAGACAGGGTTTTCGGAGAGCTTGGAGGATATAGTTTTGAATCCGTGCAAAATATACGTTAAATATAGCGGCCACTTGGCAACTTGACAAATAATGTAAATGTAATCTGAACCCCTGCGTGGGACCTCAGAAGATAAGACGAGCAGATGTGCGGTCTGCGTAGGTCATAGAGTAAAATTAGAATCCAATATCCTATATAAAGCGGAAATCGGTCTAAATAAAATCAGTTTCTTACAAAAACTCACATGTAAACGTCTTATATATTGGGACCGCTTTACAACAGTTTTGAAATTCCTTCAAAGAAGTATTTTTTTAAGAGCACTAAAATCAATAAAACCGAATTACCTTTTTGTACAAAGGAACACTTAAGATTTCATTCCTTTTAGATCTAGAAAAAACCCTAACTGCTAAGCTATAAGTATTGTTTTCGATTAACCCAAAAACCAAAGTGCTCTTTGCAGAGTATCCAAGAGCCCAGCAATTGTTCTCGAATTTCCATTGTAAATGTCACTGTTATTGCGGCTTCATTTGGCTTTCAGGTAAATGGTCTCTTGGCGTGGCTTGCCATGCCTTTCAAGTGTATTAATCCTTTTTTATATGCGGCCAGCAGGCAGAGGAGAGGAAATTGGCGCAAATTAAGTATACGACGTGGGGCAGAGAGAGAGAGAGAGCATTTCTTGTCGCGGCATTTACTTTGGGCAAAATTGCATTAAAGTTGCATAAGTGCACACGGTTTTAATATTTAATTTGGCAAAAAGCTTTCCAAACACATCGCAGTCAGGATCTCTGTCTCTCTGTCTGTCTGTTTTCCGTCCTCCTATTTGGTGTCCTGCACTTAGAGCTGGCCCGGCGATAACGCCGCTGACATCCACGCTTAATAATATCCCTTTTCTCGCTTCGCCTTGCCTGGGAAAACAAAAGCGCAGCCTTGTCTCTGTGATTTTTCCGTAGTACGACGAGGGGGGAAAAGCAGAGAAAAGCGCAGCTCGCAAATGGAGATAAAAATTTGCGATGGCAAAGCCAAAGGAAGCGACAAAAAAATAAAGCTAGAAAAAACAACAGCAGTGGAAGCAGCAGCAGCAGCAGCAGAGGCAGCAGCAGCAGCAAAGTGCTGCAAAAGTATTTACAAAGCGTTATCACGCTATGACCCTCTGTCACCTCCTGCCTTCACTCTCCTTTGAACTTTGAACCCCCTGCCATTCCGCCACCCTCTCCTCTCAACACGTTCGCTTGTTTATTTTCGCCGCCGGCGTTCGCTTCTCTAATTTCTGATGCGCTGCAGTTTTATATAGTTAAATAAAAAGGCGCTTAAGCAGGCGATAGAGTGTAATACATGGCCTGAGAATGGATTTCAGATGCGGCGAGGGGCTTAAGCGCTCGGATATGTCGGGGAATCGGAAAGCGAACCTGCGAATTACGAAGGGGAATGCCAAATTAAATGTGCATTCATCGTGGGTGAGAAACAAATTCTTTAAAAAGGGATTATTTAAGCAAAAGAAGTGAGGAAATGCAAAAAAGGATTCTTTAAGCGAAAAAATTGAGAAAATGCACCCAAAAAAGTGGTGACTAGAGTTGTTAGTGGAAGGACTGCTTAACAAATCGGAGGTTAGCTTTAAAGACTCCTTAAAAAGTCCTGGAAAACTCTGTGACTGCCTCAAATTTGTTATAAGTGCTTGGGGATTGTCAAATTAAATGTGGATTCATCGTGGGCGAGAAACAAATTCTTTAAAAAGGGATTACTTAAGCAAAAAGAGTGAGGAAAGGATTATTTAAGCAAAAAATTGAGAGAATTTAACAAAATGCTAACGAAAGGAATGTTTAAGTCATTCGGTTGCTTAACAAAGTCGTTGGTTAGCTTTAAAGACTCCTTAAAAAGTCTTGGAAATTTTTGTGACTGCCCTAAATTTGTTATACTTTATTGACGCAAGCTTAAATTAAAATTAAAATTATATAAACCACAAGTTGCACTACTAATAAATGTATACGGCTTACAAGGCTTCATTAATTAATGTTATTAATTTATTCCTTATACCTGTGTTTGTTTTTGTTATTAACAGGCCTTTATTAGCCTATTAAATATAAGTCAATTGCCTTAATAAGCTTATCTCAGACCTTCCAGGCATTATTAAAACCTTGTTTACCCTTCTGAATATTGATTTTAAAGAACTTACCATTGATAAGGTATAATTTAATATATATTTTTCCCTCTTAAACCTTTAAATAACGTTTCGTTTTGTCCTTTAATTCGAGAGTGCTTAGGAATCCTTCGCTTAGGGAGCATTTCCTAGTTTATCACTTCACTAGCCTGCTCTTCCTCTGGACTTAGATACTGCTCTCTTGGCAGCTCATCTCCTATTCCATTTGCCTGAGCTTTACGAGCTGCTCCTCAAATTTAAAGCTCATCAAGGGAGGACGACGACGATGGGGCAGGAGATGGATGGATGGTTGATGTCGAAATAGTTTCGCATTTTATAACTCACTTAAAGGCGCCGCCAGGCAGCAGGCCAATTAAAATGGGCGAAAGAGCGGCTGATTAACCTTGGCAGGTCCACCCCCATCCCTCCTTGCATACACATACACCGTCGCCAGGTCACGTCGTCGTCGTTGTCGTCTTTTGCAGTTGTTGCAATGGTAATTGTGCGAGTGCAGCAATGACGTCAGTGCAACACACACACACACTAACACTCTCTTTGAAGAGGGTGCGTGACAGGGGCGTGGCTCTGGTGGGCGGGCAAACGTTGCCACGGTAATTGTGTGCGCTGCTCCACGCTTCGGTTGGCAATATTGTTATGACCAAAAAACCAGGTCACAAAGGACAGCCTCCGCCACCCACCATTCCCGGCGCCAATGTCTTGGCCTCAGCTTTCAGCGTGAACGCGCGCATATTTTATTTGATTTATTTATACAAAAAAAATGCAGAAAAAATACAGAAATACCTTTTTTTTTTTGTTAAGACATCATAATTTAGTGAAATGTTTAGCAAAGTATGAAGGAAAGTCAAATTCCAGAGGGGGCAGCGGCGAGAAAATGCAAAAAAGGGAGAAAGTTTCCCTGACAGGAGTGGGGAGAAATTCTAGAGGAATCGAGGGTCAACACGAAATTCTTCAGCGAGAAAGTGGAGGCAGCGGCAATCCCTGCTGGCAGTTGGGGATTTCTCAGCTTCAGCTTCGGCTTCGACTTCTCCTCTTGTGCTATTTTGCATTTAATATTTATGCCACTTTTCCCTCTGTTTTGCAGGCATGCATCGGGTTCTCCCTGCCCCCAGCCTCAGCCTCAGCCTCAGCTGCTCAACTCGTTGCCACTGCGACTTGTCGACTTTCAACCCAGACCGCTGACCAGGCCAGGAGCGGCCAGGAACCAGGACGAAAACCGAACAGAGCGGGACACGGCCAGTCCTCAGCCATGGCTGCTGAATAATTAATGCAGTTTCGGTAAGTGCATTTGAGAAATACGTTGTTCCCTTTTTGCACTTTTCAGTTTTCAGTTTTGGGTTCTTCGTTCTTGGTTCTTGGTTCAGTTTGACTTAGTTTAGCTTCAAGCTACGAAAATATCTAGGAGGCTCATTTAAATAAGCACTGGGAGATTTTTAAAACCTTAAATTCAATTTATTTGTGTTTAAAAATAGTGAGGAAATATAACCAATAATGAAAATATTCGTAAAAAAATAAATTATTATCAAATATATTAATAATAAGAAAAAATTAAGTCAAATTGGTTATTTCAAAGCATTAATAATACGTTTTAGGGGTTATTCTTTCTCAAAACTGCTTTAAAATGGGTTAATATATTAAAATTAAGATAACATCACCATAACATTATTTAATATAAATTGTTCTTAAGTTTTGAGTAACCAAAACTCACACGTCTTTAGTCTGATTTGTTATTGGGTAAATTTACAACCTTTTAAGCTTAATTTGTTTATAAAAATCTATTAAAAAAAATCCCCAAAACCCAGAAAATCTATATTTTCTAAGAATAAACCCAGACCAAATGTTATCCTTCCTCCTCGAACACAGTTTCATCCTCAGTGCATGCCCAAGCTCTGCCATCCAAACTCGCCGTGTCCTTTCTCTGCCGAAAACTAAGCTTGACAAATGAAGTGTTCACTGCCCCCCGCTGCCTTCGAGGGGGGCGTGGCCCATTGTCGCGCTGGCCAGGCTCATGCATAAACCAATATGCGACATGGCTTCGCTCCTTCACTTCACCTCGACTCGACTCGACTCAATTCAGTTCAGTTGAGTTGAGTTCAGTTGAGTTTGGTTCGCTTCGCGCTTCGCTTTTTCTTTGGCTGCGTTCACGCGCCGGAAGCGGAAATTGTCCAGCAACAATGGCAACAAAATGGCAGCGGCCGAAAGAATGGCCACCCACAGTCAGCGGAATGTCAATGGGAGTGACAGAAAGAGAGATAGTGTGAATGTGGCGAGGCTTGGAAAATTGTCCACTATTTTCGCACATTTGAAGAGCTCACGGGGAGGGGACCCCAAATGGCGATAAGGAGGTGAGGGTATGTGAGGGTTTTTTTTTTTTTTTGTTAGTTTTTTTGGGTCACCCTTGAACCTCACTCAAAGTGTTTTAGAGGTTTTAAGGTTTAAGGTCTCTAGGAAGGAGTCGACTTAAAGGAAGTTAGTTTTATTTACCTTGTGTTTAAATATTAGGGAGATGAAACAGGGTGTGGTGGATTTTTAAGCTTGACATTCATGGCATTAATAAAAGGTTTATTAAGTACAATTTTATATATTTTATTCTAATTATTTCTATGGCTTACTTTGTGGAAATTCATTACTTAGTTTTCTCTTTGTTATATTCTCTGGTTAATTTGTTAACTATTTATCTTTTTTATCTGGCTTTTCAGCAAGAGCTTTATTTCGCTTTATATTGTTTAGTAACCAGGCTAGATTATATTTTGTTTCTTTTGTCTTAAGAAAATACATTACCAATTTGACGCTTTACTATCTTGTCGTCCAAGGATCTCAGAGTATCCTGATGTTCGTCATCAACTACCCAAGCTTTCCCTTTACGCTTTTCCCGTTCAGATCGGCATTATTTATGCCTTGATGCTGTTGCTGGCTTTATCTTAATGCTGTCCTGATACAACATTTTCATCGTTGTTGTCGCTCATCGCCGTTGTTGTTGTAACGCGCTTATTGCCACTGCTTGGTCACTGAGAGAAAAATCACTATATCTATATTTATTTATAATACTTATTTGTGTAATTAAAAGATACTTAAAAAGGTTTCTTATAGCTTATTAAATGTATATAAATTTTCAAACCAAACTAAATTTATTTACCTGATTGTGTACCTTCTACTTTTTATTATAAATCCTACTCTCAGTGTGCGCGCACTGCTTATCCTTATCCGCAACATCGCCTTGTCCTTCTCCATCGCCTTTGCCTTTGCCTCGTTCGTTCGTCGTTTGTTTTGTCATTCAATTCAATGAGGCTAATGTCCGTTGAGGTCCCTGTCTCCCCTCGCACTACGCCAGTGTCCTGGGTTCGGTGGCTCTTCTGCGTCCATTGCTTCATGCTGTTGTTGAAGTGCCATTAAGTTTAGATGTCACTTAGCCTCTTTGCTTTTATATGCCGTTCTCCTTCTTGTCTTTTTCCCTCTGTCTCCTTGCTCCTTGCTGCTCTGTCTCCTGTCCGTTTGTCGCTTGTCGTCTGCCGACCGTTGTTGTTATCCTTTTGGCTTGAACGTCTTAAGCGCCTAATGCCAGGGCCATAAAAAGTCCAACTAATGCTTTAAAGTGTGCCACACATACAGAGAAGGATGGACATAGATGGAGAGGCAGGGGCAAGGGACAGAGGTAACAACACAGAGAACAAATATGGCAAAAACTTGGATGTAAGTTGTATTTAAAAAAATGAGAATTATTACCGTCGTTGGATTTTAGGAGATTTTTAAATTTTTCAAGCAATTAGGAATTAATCCAAAAGAGCGCCTAAATACAAATATATAAATCATAGCAAACTTTTAGAGTGTTTTTAATGATATTTCGAAACTCTAGAGATATCTGTAGTATCTTAAATAATATTTACTTAAAAGAATATCCAAGAGAAATGATAATAATTTCGAAAATATTTTTAAAATGTAATTTTTTATAAAATAATTTCGAAAATAAATTTTTCAAGCAGTGAACATTAATTCAATGTATTTAAATTTAAAATAAATCTTTAACCATAATTAAGTACCAATAATGTCCATACTTTTCCTTGTGCAGCACTTTTTTTTCGGGCTGCAAGTCAGCTTAAAATGGCAACTCTTCTTTCGGTTCGCAGGACCTCCTCTTATCTGGACGGCTTTATCGATCGTTTTGCGTGCTGTCTTTTGGCCGTTTGATTTTCGGCTTTAAGCGAGTCCATCCTTCCGTTGGCCACTTTTATTTTTATTTTGATTTTTATTCGTTTCGTTTTGTTCGTTTCGCTTGTCGGCCTGAAAATTGCGTGTTAATTTTCACACAAACGGAGACAGAGTCGCATTTTCCACGTATTCTGTTTGTGCTTTGCGGTTTTCGCTCGAAACGTTCGTGTTTGTGCGGCTTTTGTTTAAATATTTGCATTTTTATTGTATCCTTTCCAGCTTTTCGCTCCTTTGCTTCATTAGCCGCTTGTCTGTTGACACAGCTTTCTGTCACTCATTTTGTGTGTTTTTTTGGCGGCGCGGATTTTGTATCCCTTGGCGTTTGCATCCTTTTGGGCGATTGTGGCCAAAAGTTCATCTAAATTAAGTGCAAGCCATTTTCAATTAACTTTCGACGAATTCAACTTGCAGCCCTCCTGAAAACTGAAAACTTGCAGCCAAAAATGCAAAAAGTTTCGCTGCAACTTTTCCGGCACTCTTCGGGTTTTTTGTTGCCTTTGCCGATGAATTTTCATTACGTTGCATATTTGTTCGTTTTTTTTTTTCTTTTTGCATGTAAACAAGCCGCGCCAATTTGTTGCCGCTCCAACAAGAGCAACAAAGGAGCTAAATTTTCGACTTCAAAACTTGTCAAATTCTGCAGAAACAACAAAACCCGATCCTGAGTGGCAGGATATGGAGGGTGGAATAATTTAGAGGGCAAGTGGAATACATTTTGCACTTTAATGGTAGGAAGAAGTGCATTAAAAATGCAGATACAATGCCCCGAAAAATGCCTGACAGGCCAAGAAACAGAAGAGGGGAATGAGTGGGGAAATTTGTGGGCAAATGGCTGGGAAAATGGGTGGAAAATGGGTGGAAAATGGGTGGCAAACGGTCATGGGGGCGGTTCTCTGTGTGCTTGTGCAAATTTCAAGTTGTCAATTTATGATTATGGCACCTCGTGAAGCGAGGCAAAATGTAAATTATACGCCAACGTCGTCGTTTTCAACCGAGCAGCGAAATGAAAACTCAAGCGAATAACAAGCCGAAATTGCATGTGCGATGGGAAAAGCTGGGAATGAAAGTACACTGAAACTAATGGGATTAAATAACAAATCTTTTGCTTTCTATTTCCCAAGACTTATAATGTTGAATAATGTTTCTTCATACTTTTTTAAAATATTCTTACAGTTATCTTAAAAGTTTAATCTCAAATACTGCTTTCGTAAAGTCAATTAATCTGGGATTAAGGATTATCTAGTAAAAGATTTTTATTAAATCGGTTTGTACCTTGAAAGAGAATCCAAAAGGTATAAGCTATAAGTGGACATTAATAGAAGTTATCTTAATTTATTTAAGAATGGTTTTAATTAATTTTTATGTCTGCATTAGAGTGATCTTAAGGTTACTTAATTCATCCTTATATATATTTGCTCAATATATTTTTTGTGAACTTTTTCCCCTTGTGTACAAAAGAGTTAGTGTGCGGCTGGCAAGCTTAAAGTTGGCTTTTATTGTTGTAACTGTTTGGCTGGCCTGGCTTGTTACATTTAACGCTTTTTAACGCCGAATTGACTGCACTCACTCAATACACTCGCGAGTACACTCGTTCCAGAGTCGTTGTTATGTAAATGAGAATCGCGATTCCCTGCCACTCTCCTTGCTACCCCATACCCCATACCCATTTCATTCGATCGACAGGCAGCGCAGGTGCAATCAAATATTACGTATACGCCGCGCTGTGCACAATAGTTAGCAATAAAGTTGGCTAGGCGGCAGGCGGTGAAGCCAGAAAGGCAGCCAGGCAGTGACTTGGCTAGCAAACTGTCAATTTGGTCGTTGCCTTTACTGTTGCTGTTGCTTTTATTGCTCTTTACCTTATAACAACATTAAGGAGGGAACGGAGAATATTGAATTACTCGAAATGTGTGGAAAATGAGCGGAAAGAAATGGCATTACAAGGGGCCGGCGGAAACTTGAGAGCTTTAAAATGCTATCATTGAATTGGGTTAACTGTTTTGTTACGGAACAATAGACATCAATAGGAGGCCGTAAATTTAAAGTTGGAGGTGATTGAAATCTAAACTATGCCTAATTGAAAGACTGGAACCAAGTGTATATAGGTTTCAAATAGTTTCAAATTAAGCTTGTATTCAACAAAGATGTAACGAATATTTGAGGCTTGAATATATTTATTCTTTTATTATTTCCACTGTGCCATTTTAACAATGAGCATTCTAGCAAACTCAATGCAACCACAAAGCTAAAATTTCTGCCTTGGTTATTGAAAAGATGAAGCTCTGGTTGGATTGGGATTGGGATTGGGATTGGGATTGGGAAGCTGGCTGCCCGATAATTCCCCCAGGAGTTTCACATTTCAATCTCCCAGCCGCAGAGTACATTCGATTCGCCTAAGCCCGGATCTCAGCTCCTGTTGTTGTTTTTTCTTTATTTTTTTTTGCAGCGGTGTTTCGGCAGCGGAAACCAAGCGAGGGGACCGTACGGTAGGCACTCGTTTCCGTGGCAAGCTCTTGGCATGCGCCAGTGCTCATGTGAGGGGCATAAAATTTGATTGTGATTGAAAGGTGTAGCCTACTTTCGGGCGGGCGCATATAAAATGCATGTAATCAAGCGAAATGGCAACGGGGTCGAAATGAGATCGCCAACAGGGGCACCGGCATGGGTGGGGCTGCATTTGCATTTGCATTTGCAAATAACGCCCTCGTGTTCGGATGGGCCACGCCCCCCCGCGGACTGGCACATACAATAATTGAAATTTGATTTGATTAGTTTCGATATTGCGGTTGTTGTTGACGTTGTAATTGTAACGTAACTGTTGTGTCTGCAATTTCGCCAAATGGAAATGTCAAATTAATTTAATTGTATTTTTCGTCGCCTGCGCGCTTAACTTGGCCAAATCCCTTTATAATTGAGTCGCTGGGCGAAATAAAAGGAAAGTCATTTAACAATATGAAAGGCAGCAGCCATAATTGAACTATTTGGTTTTCATAATTGAAATTTTCCCCAGACACAATTCAATAATAATTATACAGAGACACAGACAACGTCGGAGCAGGAGGCGGATGATTCCGTCTGTCTCCTGCGGCACGTGAAAAATTTAATTAAGTAACTTATTGTTATTATTTGCATTCCTTTCTGTCCGCCCTGGTCAGCGGTAAAGATAATTCCCTGGCATTTTTTTTGCCTGCTGAACTCGAGCCTTTGTCCTCGTCGCAATTAAATATATATTAAATATTTGGCGAGCGAAAGCGGCAAAAACTATAGTTTAATATATTCTCTCTCTATATTTTTCCCCTTGCCAATGCGATTGAATATTATTGCGAGATATTTGCGCATATTTGAGCGCTTTAATGGGGCCATATTGATAAGCAGGCGAGGTGGGGACAGCTCGAATGGTAAATGATGAAAAATGCTCTGCATTTTCCGCACCTTTTTGTGTGGCCAAGCGGAATAAAAAGGAGCCGACTCGAGCCGCTCCGAGCCGAGCAGAGCAAAGTAAGGAAAAAATCCGAAGAAATAAAGAAGCCAACGCACAAATATTGGCTCGCTATTTTTTCGAATGAATTATGACTGCGCCGAGGGTCGTTGAGTGGTCGGAAAATGCCGTGGGTGGGGGGGTAGGGGAACTTTTCCCGGCCAACTCAGTGGCGCGGAGTGGCGGAAAAGAGAAATTTTCAAGAGGGTCGATGATTGGACGAGTGGCCGCCGACCAAAAGGTGTTCGAAGGTAGTTGAGCAAATAGTTTTATTGAAACCGATATTAGCATATGCCACGAATCGGGGGAAGGACAAATAAAAGGGAAACGCAAAGAATGGCAGGCAAATACCTCAACTGACAGATTGTGGGAAGGCCAATTGAAGGTGATGGGATTTTCCGGTTGGCCAAAAAGTAATATTTCGTTTTTTTTTCTAAAGGAAATTTAAATTGAGATTGATAAAGGAGCGGTTTTTAAATTGTGAGATTGAGTTATTTGTAGATGACTTGGATAACACGTTTTATAAAAACGTTTCTTTTTCTTAATAAAAATGTTTAGGCTGAAATACGAAGTATTATTTCAATTTGATGTGAATTTTGTATAGATTATTTCTTATTCAGTCTGAAAAAAATAAATCTTAAGACATAAATGGATGGATATAAATATTAAAATAATAAACAAAACCCTTAAAAGAAAGTTTAGGATGTCTTAATCTCTAAAAACTCATTTCTTCGATCTAAAATCGGGTTTCTCATCATTTATTATCTTCGTAGTATCTTAGGAACTCTTCAATGATCTCAAAAATGTCCTAAAATAAGAATTCTTTCTGATCCCGTATTATCCTGGAATATCCCTCGCTGATCGTGAGCCTCTGACTTGCTTGCTCTCATTTCCAGCATTTTTCTTGTTGTTGATTTTTCTTTGGCCACGCATTGGCCTCTTTGTTATTTGTTCGACTTTCTCTGCCCCTTTTTCTTTCTTTCTTGGCGCCCTCTCCTTTTTCTCTGTGCCTCCTGATTCTTAAGGCCGCCATTGTTGTTGGTTTCTTTACTGACAACATAATAATAAGTTTTCTCGCTCTCCCTCTATGGTTTATGTTCTTATTATTTGTTGGTGCTGTTATTCTTGTTGTTGTATTGCGGGCAACACTTTCAAAGGGCAACCTGCAGCTGCTGCTGCTTCTCCTCTCTCTTCTTCCTTCGCCCACTCCTCTCTCCTTCCTCTAAATGTTTTTGTTGTTGCTGTTATTGCTCCTGTGGTATTGAGCGCAAAAGTTTACGGAACGCAGAAAACGAAAGATGAACGAAGAGAAAGGAGAAGAAAATCGGAAGAACGGTCAAGGGACACTACAAAAAATGTTTATTAGTAAGAAACAAATTGAAGAAGTATTAAGTATATATTGTTACAATAAAAAAAGAACTATAATAAGGTAAATAAAATCTAGAATTAATTGATTAATTAATATTTTGCTAATAAAATAGGTGCATCCCATGAAAAATATTTATTTGAAGCGCACCTTCAATTATTTCTCGCCGTGTAAGCAGTGTAACTGTCCATAACTGCATGCTTCCGTGTGCCTGCGTATGCGAGTATCCCACACATGAGAGCGTGTATGTGTGTGCCTACCGCCAACTTTGAATCACCTCCGAACCCCTGGCCACCTTACCACCTCGCAGGGCTTTATGGCGATGGCCGCCCAATGTTTTTCGCAGTCGTGTCCTTTACACACACTTTAAATTATTTATTTTTACACTTTTGCTGTAACACATTTTCCGCTGTCCGTGTGTGCGTGAGCAGTTTATGCGCGCTGGCTGGTTGTTGTTGTTGCTGCAGCCTACGAGAGCGGCAAAAGTTCGCTCGCTGAATTTGTATTTGCTTTCGCACATGTTCTCGCTGGCTATCCTCTATCCCACACCCTCGCCACCCCCCTCTGAGCTGCAGAAACTTGTAAATTATTTGCCTTTTGCCTTTATTCCTTACACATACGCGCACAAATTGTCTTGAGTTTATGTGTTAAACTTTACATCCCAGCCTTGGAGGAGGCGCGGGTCGGTGGGGGTGCGTCATTGTGGCTGCTCCGTGTTTCATTCACATACACTGAGAATAATGGTAACTTTAATAGTTGTTAAAAGTGTTAATTGGAAATTAAGTTAAGAAATTAAGCGATTTTTGTCTCTATCCTTATTACTTCCTTGAGGCAGCCCGCCAAAAGTATGCAAAAATCGTAAGCATAATATCTGCCAGCAATCATTTAAGGACCGTGTATTTTATGATCAGAACACTCAACCATCACTTTCCCTTTGGTTTGTCAGTGCAGCTGGCCTGGCATGTAAATGATATGTTCCTGTTCCCTTCGGCCACGTCCAACGTCAGAGAAGGACGACGAAGACGACGAGGACATGGCTGCTCCTTTTATTGCTCCTACGCCACTGCTGGGCCCCTCTGCTTTGTTCAGCTGTCGTGGCCGTTGAACAAATGAACAACATAAATAATTGCAAAAACACACAACACTCATGCATACCAGCACGCACGCACACACACTGGCCGAGTGGGGGAAAATCGCAAGATTCTCGAAGAAACGTTTGAAGCCTTCGAATTGAGATTAATGCGCAGCAAAAGTGATTCAAAGTCAGCATCTTTGCCAGCAACAATTTAGAGACCAGAATGTTAAACTATTGCGCTTTATCTCAACACATAAAATGGATTTATTGGGGGTGATAACTATAAACCACTTATAAGGGGAAATATGTATGGTGCCACTATCTGCCTGTGTCCTTTTATCATTTTAACGCATCCCATAAAGTGATTTAAATGAAAGATTTATCTGGAAATTATTTGTTTTGCTTGCGAACTTGTGCTAAAGTTTGATTTTATATTGTTTTCAAATTATTAAACTCTTAATGTTTACTTTAAAAATGATTTCGGCCTTATAATGTATCCCCTAATTGTTTAAAGGTCGAATAAAAGCAATTATGCTAACCTAAATACTAAAATAAATATTTTCTAGCTCTCTCGATGGCTTAATTCATAATTGAAGCATTTGTTAACCATAATTTCACACTTAACTTGATTATATTTACTCTTTAGTATGGTTCAAGTTCACTTCATGAAGTTACCTGTCATATCTCCATTTGTTGTGTTTTATCTTGGCCTCGTGAAGTTGGCAGTCGCTATCAGTACACATATAATTACTGCCGAGGCACGCTTCTGTCACCTCCCCCCAGGTCCCAACCCCTTCGATTTAATCGGCACTCGAGCGTTGACACCCCTCGATACTAATTGGCGAAACACTCTCGTGGGGAATTAAGGCCTCACCTGCCCACTCCCACCACGGATGCCACTGATAACAGACCGCAATCGAAAACCGAAACTGAAACCGAAACCGAATCACAATCAAAAGCCCGGCAGTCGTGTAATTGCAGATACAAATGCGATTACACTAAGTAGCTTGTCTCGATAATAAATGTGCAGCCCGAGGGTGGGGCTTGGCACGGGTTGCCTTGTCTATGTGGAAAACCGGATGTAAGCCTTGCTTTCGCTTTCCGTTTCCAAGTTCGTTTTGTTCTCGGTGCGTATGCGTAATTGGCAACACGGCGTATGCAAAATATATCATAAAGGTGGGAAGTGTTGGCGTTTTACTAGCTTCGAACAATAATATTCTAAAAATACTCGGCTTAATTATATGCTAGTTTTTTAATAGGGGATTTCACCATTAAAATGGGCATTAAAGTTTTTTTTTTATTCTTTTTATACACTCTGAGAGAGTATAAAAATTGTTTTATGATAGGCATATTTCTATACAACATAAATGTTACTCAAGGGAATAGTGAAATTTACACTGCAGGAAAAAACTTAAGTGAAAAAACAGATTAAATAAAAAAGAAAATAGTTTTTGAGGAACATAAAGCGACAAAATTTTATGGAAATAAAACACTTACAAGATTTAACTAATTATTACCGAATAATATTCTAAAATAAAACACCATCTCAGCCGTTAATTCTACATTTTTAATAAAATTCTTTCTAAGATCGTTTGAGTTCTTCCATTCAACTGATCAGGTGTCTTTCTATGGAAATGATTTTCCAGCTAATCTTTAAAGCGTATTCCGGCTTCAGCTGGAACTCTCTGAGTATAGCTTTCACTCCCTCGCACCCACTATCGCTCTCTTTTCCCTTTCCATTGTGTCGCTCCTCTCTCCTGACAAGCATATCACCACACCAAATAACTCTGGTCTGGCCGGTTTTACGGTTTAATGGCTCTCCAGCTTACGCTCTCCCACTACCGCTCTCGCACACTCTCTCTAGCTCCCATTCTCCAGCCGTCTCCTCGTCTGCCGATGCTCCGTAGCTCAGTTTTATCTGGAACTCTGACGCCGTCAGTCACTTTTTCATTTTCGAGCGGTGTCGCTTTTCGGATTCTTTTCTCGAACAGGTGGTAAACATTGTTAATTAGCCCATGTCGGTCTTTAGTGCTCAGTGCTGTTCCGTCCAATCTCCGTTATCAGTGGCGTAGTGCTAATCGTTGTGTCTCAAGTGCCATGCACTTATTCCATAAAGTTAAGGCGGACTTTCGTTTGTGCGTTTTTCGGCTAATCACCTGAATCAATAAATAATTAAACGTTTCGGGGTTATCGCTCTGTCGTGTGTGTGTGTGAGTTTTTTTTTAACAATATCAATTAATGTGGGGCCGCAGCGCAGTGAAATCGTAAGACAAATGAGAGGTAAGCAATAAGTAATGGCATGCCTGAAGAATGTGTCTTTAATCTCCCTTGGCCCATCCCCCCTTTCTCCGCATTACGCTCTTCCTCTGCTCCGTCAGTCACTGGAAGAACATGACATGCACGTGCGAGAGGGGGACGCAGGCGAGGCGGCGAAGAAGAAAGAACGCGACAAGATAAAGCAATAAACGAAAATTGCAACAAGTTTGCGCGTTTAAAAACAATTGCATTTCCATTTAATTTTAAAACGAAAATCACGCTGATGCGAAGCCAGCAAGAACAGAAACAACAACAACTCAACTCAATTAAAAACCTTCGCTGGCCTGACCGGCATAAAGCAACAACAAAAAAAGATGAATTGAATTGTGCAAACACAGCGACAGCAAAAACAACAACAGAGACTTCAACGCTGCATTTTCCCATCGCTTTTTGCTCATATTCGGATTCGATTACAGTAAATATCGACTAGCAGGCACCGATTATTAAGAAAAAAAGCAAGGCATTAAAGTGCAGTTTTCATAAACAATTATTTCGTATAGGAAAAAACTTATAACGTAAACATGGAATAAAATAATGCTACAGATTATCGTTTCCTGATCCTATTAGTCTTCGGTTTTAATAAAGAAATATTAATCTGCCTGATTACTTGATTTAAGATAACAAATTATTTTAAACAAAGATAGTATGATGCTTGCCGTGAAGATTGTTGTCGCTGTTACTGATTTAATGTTTTAACTACCTTCATAGCAATATTTTCCATTGAAATTCTAAGAATATATTTAAAACTTAAATAATTCCTTCTTGACAATAACTTTATCACATTATCTAATCCCGCTAAACGCTTTAATTTACGATTAAAGTGTTACAAGCATAAATTTTATGAATGACAAAGTTTGCGCAAGCGACGAGTGGTTTGATATTTGCTTATAGCAAACACAATAACTGATTGCAATTAGATTGTATAATGGGTTTTATTGCTTAAGGCGTTGTCGTATCATGTCCAAACATAGAGCCAAGAGGCTACACAACTTGGTTTTAATTAGTATTCTTATTTTCAAGTATTACCTAACCATTAATCGCGTTTTTAAGCAAATTAAAAGTACTTGACTATAAATATCAACAAAATGAAAAGATTACTATGGTTCCATACATCACGTATCAAACAGCAACGTATTTAAAATAGAACAATTGTGATAATGGCATTCCAGATTGTACTTATCTTGATTTGAAATGACAAGCAAAGATTTCATATTAATGACTGGCTAAAAATTAAAATGAATTTTTGAAGTGGCTGGATTTCCCGTAACTTTAAGGTTTTAATCGAATTTCGTTGTTTTTTTCGTACCTGTTAACTTGCCTTTAACATTTTTTGCTCACCTCTCCCCGCTGTTTATGATTTTTATGGTCCTTCCACGCGACTAAACAAACGCCATCCAATTTATTGGCGAATCTATCAAAAGCCAACTGCCTGCGCATTTTCCACTCAACTTTATTAAATGATCTTTGCGTGGGATTTTTTTTTATGGCGCCAAACGCCACATGAGAATGCACTTCTGTTTTCCGCTCATGTTTTCGATGCGTAAGCAATTGAAACCCGATGACTGTCGTATGTTGAATGTTTGAAAATTAATAAACAGAAATTGATTGCGGAAACTGTCATAGAATTTTGAGAGGGTGGTTTGAATTTCATGAGCTGCAATGAATTCCCATTAAAAGTGTGCTTTGATTGGCTCTGGGAGCCGCTTAGGCAGGGAGCTTGACAATGTTTTCAATTTCGGAAAACCATTCAGATATTCTGAGTGCTTCGGAGGTGAATTTTGCACACGGAAAAATAATTTCATTTTTTCCTTTCCTTTACTGATTTCTAAACCTGTTCTTGGTTTGATTTAGATGAGAATTATATTCCATGTAATACTTTTTCCGAGTGCAGAGCAATTTCCTTGCTTATGGAACACCTGTAAGTGCTTAAGAGGAGCGAAACGGTAGCCGTTTTCCCAAACATCGAATCATCAAAATTGCATTGAAACTATTTCAACTTTTCCGACCCAAAACAAGGAAGGGCAGGGCACGGCAGGGCAGAGCGGACAAACCCGAGAAGGACTTGGTGTTAGTTGCTGTTTTCTGGCAACTGCAGAGATGCCGCTTAAAAATTCATGAGTGCGAAAAGCCACAGCAGGAAAAGTCGCAGCTAGAAGCGGAGGGGCGGCAGGATCAAAAAGTAGCTGAAAGGACAAGCAAAGTTTCGACAGGCAAACAAAAATCATAACGGAACCAAGGAGGATTGTGCTGGCGGATTCCCTGTGCACCATGGCCATAGGAATGAATGTTTATTGAAAGACAATGTCACTGCAGAAGGCAGCAAAGGGCGGCAGGATAGGGGGAGAAAAGGATAAGAGCGAGGACAGCGAAGCCCGCGACCAGAAAACCTCAAAATGGCATGAAATGTCAGAGATTTGACGCTAGGGGAGATTCGGGTAGTTAGATCTTCTGGCCCCCCCGGGAAGGGGAGATGTTAGCTGCTCATATGCATAGCCAAGTACAGTGGAGATTTTGTTGTGAAGAAAACAGTAGTTGTCGGGTATAAAGTTGCGTTTTCTTAAGTAATAATAAGTCAAAATTAATATTAAAACGACTTGAAATTTGAATTTTTGAAGCAGATGTTTGTTTTGTAATGATATTTTAATAATTTTTCAGTTATATAAGCGGTAAACATGCCTGCAAGCTAATTATTAGCTTATATAAAACTTGATGTGTCTTGAACACTTTTCCGCTGCACCTTTTGAAGCTTTTTTTGGGGCTTCCACTGTAGGTAAATGCAAGAAATTGGAATGAGGACTTTGGCGAGGAGTCTGGAGTCCGGAGTCCTGCTGCTCGTCCTGCCAGTCAGTCCTGTCATTGTCGCTCGGCAACAAAACAAACTGCAGCGGTGCAAGAAAACACAGCAGACTACGAATACGAGAACAGAGCTCAGGGGGAATGGTGGCGGTGGCTGTGGCGATGGCTGGGAAATTGGGGCTGGGGCAGACTTTTGCTTTTCATTCATACGAAATTACCTGCGGCCAAGAGCTTAATGCCAGTTGGACTGCGAAATCCACTTAGGAAGTTGATACAATCAGTTCCTCTCCGGTTGGAGATGCAACCGCTCGCTGCCATTCCATCCTCACATCCTGCCTTTCCATTTCCCAGTGCATTCTGCGGCCTGCATGGATGTGGACGAGGCCGAGGATGTGGATCTGGCCCTGGCTCTGGGTCTGGATGTAGATGGATTCATTAAAACGAATTGCTTCGAGTTATAAGGCCTGCCTTGCAACGAATGGCAGGCAACGATGCACATTCAAAAACTTTGGTGTTTTGGATTTAGAAAAGAGAAAGTAGATATTGGAAATTAAAAGTGTTTTAAAATAACGATACTGAATTGGGTAATTTATCAAATAAAACAAATTAAGAATAAAACCCAACATAATAACCTATTAAAGGGGTTTCAAAATCCAAACCAAGTTAATCCTCGGAACTAAAGACTCTTTTCCTTGATAATTGTTTCTCCCTGTGCATATATCCTAGACTGAGGGTGCGGTGTGCAGTTTTGTGTGTGTCTGCCTATGGGTGTATGAGTTGTTTTTGGGGTTTTGTTTCGGGACTCATTGACGTGCAACATACATATATATGGGGCGGGGGCGTGGCTGCTCTGCGGCTGTTGGGGATTGGTTTTGTTTGCGCCGCAAAGTATGCAACGGCTGCTGGTTGCAAGTGCCCCCGGGAAGAGGTTAGACAGGAGGCTTCGGGTGCAGGGCTGCGGAATGAAATTTGGCTGCCTTATTTCGGTTAAAAGTTTATCCCAGCCTGCTTCCTGTTCTCTAACTGGCCACAAGTGGAAAACGTATTAAAACTGAAAATTAACTGGAGAATAGAGCTGATGATGATGATGATGATGATGATGATCGGTCTACTCCGCCGGAGAAAGCCGCCTAATTAGGGGAAGAGCTTTCCCACTTGGAAGCTGCATTCGAAAGCTCTGTTAATTATTAATGCCTCACATTTAAATGCACAGCTTAGACTAAAACCTACACTCCAGAGTGAGTGTGGGCGTGGGCGTGTGTGCTTCTCCTATAGGCCCATTCGGAATGGAAGGCTTTGAGCTGCTCCATTTTCAAGTGTGCGGAGGAGGCAGCTGGGGCAACACTTCCGCATCGGGAAAAAGAAAGCATAAAGGATGTGCGAGTATATCCTGGCCCACACCCTTGCACACTGAGAAAGCCAGATAGGCTGGCATATTGTGCTAACGCACACATTTGCACAGACAAACAGAGGTAAAGAGCCTCGCATCCAGCATCCTATATATCCCACACATCCTTCATTCTTCATCCTACATCCCAACATCCTAGATCCAAAGTGGAACGGAGTCGAGTCCCCAGACCGACTGAACTCCATGTAACATGTTAATGAACTGCGCCAACTGTGTTTGCACAGAACTTAGTGTAATGTAATCCAGGCTGGGCACAGGACCCCCAGCTTAGAACCCACACATGCACTGAGCTAAAGCAAGCAGGGATCTAACTAAGAATTTAGGAAAATTTAAAGCAGTGAAAGGAGTACTTAAATCACAAGAAAAGGTAGTGCGAAAATAGGAAAATATTTATTTTAAAATGGATTTATTTCGTTATTTTAGAAACTACTTGCATAAATATTTCTTCAAGGATATAATCATGAGAACCGTTAGACCAGTTTTCACCTCAGTGTACGCACACAAACACACTGGGGGACTGACTCACTCACACCTCAACGCCCGATGTGTCGAATGTTACGCTAAGGAGTAACTTTGACATTTACCATTCAAGGCTTATGAGTGCCACCACAGGGCGGTGGGGTCCTGACTGCGGACAGTGGAGGGGAGCATCGGGACGAGGGCGGAATGCTGTAACCCGCCCGGGCAATTGCCTTATGGTTATTTTCATAGCCCTGGCCTGGCCACAAAACTGCGAGCCAAGTGTGACACCGAGCCTTGGTCAGGGATGAGGATAGGGACTGGGACAGGACAGGAACTTGAATGGAGGCTTGCAGGCAATGGGCGCTTTTTAGTGGGCGGCAAAAGGACGAAAAGCGAAGGACGCAGGCTGTGCGGCGACAAACTAAAAAAAAAAAAGAGTTTGCAACGGCGACAATCCAGCTGGGATTTTCTCGGTTTCTTCTTCTAGTATTTGTTGTGGTTGTTACATTTTTGTTGTTGTTGTTGTTGTGTTGGGGAAGGACACGTAAGTGCAAAGGCCTTACATAGAGGACATCATCAGGTGGAAAATTTAATTGCATTTAAGGCAATTGACAGAAGAAGAAGATGATGAAGGTGCCACCTGTGCTGGTGGACTACCTCAGCTGGGATGGCAAATGCCTTGGCAAATTATTGGGTGCAAAATTCCTTGAAAGGTTGTACGCACCCCGCAAATTTGTCAAGTTTTCTATTGATTGGTGAACAAATGGGATATTGGAAAAATGCACAGAAAATAATGGGCTATAGTTAAAGTAAATTCATAATGTATTTAGTTAATTTCTCTGAGTTTATTACATTTTCTTAATATTTTAGGTATTTTCCAGAAAAACGAATTGAATCTTACAATCTTTATGTACATTTTAATATCCTTAGTTGGATTGTATGCTTAGCTTTTAGATCTAAATAATCAATAAAACAAATTTATAGCAGCGGGTACTTTTCACAGAAGAACCTAATTAACACATTTGTCTTTATACTTAATACTTTAAGGCTTTTCCTTTGTTTTAAAAGCTTATTTATTTGCAGTCAAGCATAATATAAGAGAGTGCTTACATGAATTACCACTCTATTGATAACAACCAGGTAAAATAAGCATTTAAATTACGTTTATGTATATCATAACATATACTGGGCTTATACACACTCTGGAATTAATGCTTCTATATTGACAGATGAGATGCCTGACCTGTAAAATGAATATTTGTATTTGTTTATTTAACATTTATATACTGGGTTTAATATATGTAGGCTGAATCATCTGTCAACATAATAGCAAGAATTCGAGAGTGTGTATAAGCCCAGTGATAGTCTTTAATTACTTTGATGAATGTAGTTACATCAAAATAATTAAAGACTATCACTGTTATTATTTCTACCCAGGTTTACAGATGTAGCAAAAAACATTTAATGAAATAAAATTCGATATCCCTCTTTGATATACTATATATCATATTTTTTTAAAGCAAAAGAGTGTGACAATTCCCACTAAAACAGTTTATTGTAATAAACTTAATAGACACTATCGCTTACCATTTCTTTCCTTCTTTGTTCCGTGTGCAAATCAGGTAGCAGTAGTTCGTAGTTCGTCATAATTATTCATATTGTTGGCCGAAAGTTGGGGGAGTAGGAGGAAGGACCAGATAGTGGAGAGTGGGTGGGAAGAGGACAAGTCCTGGCCACTTGCACTTGCTGCAGTGTCATATTAATTTAGTCAAGTGGCCACTTAAATTTTGCCACGACAACTAGAGAAGGAGAGAGTGCGAGGAGAGGGAGATAGAGAAGAGAGAGAGAGAGAGAGAGAGAGAGAGAGAGAGGGGTAGAGGCAGAAATAGAGATAGAGCTAGAGAGCTAGAGGTTGGAGCCAGAGCAGGAGAATGAGCGAACGAGCGGCGGGATGACGAGGACGTTAAATGTGCAAATGGCAGTGCCAGCGTGTCCTGTGTCCCGTCTCTTTCTCGGCTCCCCCTCTCTCTCTCTTTCTACTCGTATATTTCTCTATGAGGCTGCAGTGTCTGTGTGAGATTTGCATAAGTGCAGGGGTATTAGTTTGGGTAAAATGTCACTGACTTTTGTCAGCCGCCTGTCAAATGGGCGCCCAAAAGTGTGCAAAGCAAAAGCATTAAAAGCCAGAGAAGGCGGGCAAGAGGGTAAGGGGGAACGGGACCCGGTGGCATACAGTCAGAGAGAGACAGACAGCAAGAATGCCTAATGATTACAAATTGCCAGTGGCAATTTTAATAACCGCCACGACCGCAAAGCAATAAATAAAATTCACAATAAACACATTGCAACAAAGGAAACCGAGCTGAGGCGGCGGTGACTGTGTGTGTGTGTGTGTGTGGAAATCCTGGCGGCAGGAAAATCTAGAAGCTAAAAGCGGCTTTAATGCATTGCTGCGATTAATATTAATTTCATGCGGTGCAGCGCACAGTTGGAGGCCATCCAAGCCAAGTTAAGTCAGCCTCTGTCAGTGTGGAGCGGGCTTCGAAATGCCAAGCGGGATACCAGGATCCGAGGAACCGAGGGCTCGTGGGGGATGAAGCAAATGCAGTGCTGCAGATGAAGCTGCAGATGCAGATGAAGTGAAGTTGATGGGCCTGCAAATGGGCGTGGGGGCTGGCAACGGGGGTTAGGGATAACGACGAGGACAATGCCGCCACATCATGCGCATCATTAGCCGAGATGCAGAGCCAACATTGCGAAGAAACAAATTTCCACTCGGAAAAAATTAGGAACTAGGCAAAATTCTTATCTACAAAAAATGAATAAATATTTTGTGGCTTAATAAAACTGACAGAAGATTTTTTAGAGCATTTCTACAGCATATTTTAATGGTTTTAAAGAATCCCGAAATTTCTTACTTTACTGGTTATTGCATTTTTCCCACAGTGCATTTCACATTCATCGCCGGCAGCTTCGTTTTCCCCCCTTTCGAATTTTCCAGCTCATTTCGGCTGCAAGAGATTTTCCTTGTTCAGTTCGTGCCTCGCTTGCGGATTCATCCCGAATCGCTGCGCCGCTCGCTCGATGCCAGATAACCAGATTCTAATTGGTATCCATAACTGTGGGGCCACAACCCCGAATTTGATACACTCGAGAGCTCTCGCCTTGTACGTATCCACCGACAGAAATATAACATCTATACACTAGCACACTTTTCGCCCATTTGCATATTCATTTTCCACATAATCATCATCATCACCAGCGTCAGAGTCAGCCCCGTGTGTGATCCGCACTGATGGAAAACTATCAAATTCATGGAGTAATTAACAGAGCTGCCAGGCAGAGGGGTGTGTGGCGGCCGGGAAGAAAGGGTTCGCCAACATTTTTGGGCGCCTAAAAATAGAATTTAATTTGACTTTTGCCAGTTGGCAGCCGCCATACACCTGTGGGAAAAGGATTGAGGACGAAGTTCCCCCCACTGACGTGCTGACAGCATTAATTTCAATGCGGTTATGTGATTTCGGTGGCTGGGTTGGCAGCGAGTTGCTTAAAGCCCACGAATTAAAAGTGCAAATTAATTCGGGAAAATCCTTAAACCAGAGTGAAAAGTGTCGAGTATGCATGAGATGCAATTTTTGCAGATTAAAATAAAGCTTTAAGCTATCAAACGGGACTTGATTTAAGTTTGAAGTTTCCATTTATTGGGTTTAAATTAATCAACACCTTTAATTTGTATTTCTTTGAGTTATTTATGTATTCTAATCTGCTATAATTTAGTTAGAGAGTGAACTAGTTAGCTAATATTTTCATAAGCTAATTTGCAGCTAGCAAACATTGATTTAACAAACTTAATTAATTTATGAACTGTTTATTTCTTTACGTTTAAACCATATTTCATTTTAGTAACAAAAATATACCTTAAACTTAAAAGGTTTTAACTGAAGAATTTTAGCTTTAGAATTTCATAAACTTGACTGCATTGTTCTATATAGAAGAACACTTTGGTTAAAAGCGTATAAATTGAAGCTGCTAATGCTAATGGAATCTGGTGATTAGAGCTCAGAAAATATATATAAACCTCTTTCAGAAGTAAACTTCACCTTAAAAAGCTGCAGGCACTCTGCAGAGTTTAGCTTGTTTTATCCCAGCACTTCTGACACCAAGCCTCTTGCTCTCTATTCTCTTTTTGCAGCTCTGCGGTGCACGGCAAACGGCAAAACTAATTTATGGCATTAAAAATGCATATTTTCTAGCAGTGCGTCGCTAGTTTTTATCATTTGCCAGCTGCCAGAAAGGAAACTGGATAAAGTGAAGAAGGAACAAAAGAAAAGCGTAGCTGAGACGACACGTTGGTCGAAAATTGGATTTGACTGCGGAGGAATTTAAATCCGAAACCGAATACGAATCCGAAAGTTCTTTAGTCAGCATCTGACGAAACGCAGACGGGATAATTCGCATTTTTTCTCCGGGGGACTGGCAACGAAATGGCTTTCCTATGTATACAGGTAAGTTTCCCCCCATTTACCTCCTTTTATATAGAGTCCCCCCCATACATCATGTCGCGATAGTGCAGTAAAGTTATAAGGAAATGCTTTGCACTTATGGCGAACGTTCATTTTTAACGTGCCATACACAGCGTATACGTGATATATTTCACATTAAGCTTCTCCGCGCGCCCATCACTCTTTGTTCGCAAGTGATTTTAATAATGTGAAAAATGTCCGATCGTTATGGTTAAACTGCCGCATGACGCGGTATGCTGTCACCCCCAAAAACTCCTGCACTGATGGATTGCAGGCGGTGAAATTAATCATACGCCGTGTGTGCGTGTGTGGGCTGCAACAGTTATGCCTTTTAAAGTGCGACATATTCCGAACGGGGTTGAAGTGAAGCGCTGAAGCATAATGCGGCGGATTGGAGCAGTGGAGCATTGGAGCAGTGGAGCATTGGAGCAGTGTGTTGACAAATAAATACATGCCATAATACGTGCAAACTCTGGCAAGAATAACGAAACAACAGCAGGCTACACCGGCTATGGATGGATATAGATAGAAGCCGAAAATGGAGAGTTTGCGTTGTATTAACAGCTGCCCGCACTGTCAATATTCCTCGTCGATTGCAAAGGACCAAAAGGATGCGGGGCGGGAAAAGCAACAAGCTATGACAATGGCGGCATCCCAAAAGCCAACAGCCAAGACAAGCTTTCAGCCCATTTGCTGAACGGTGGCACAGTGGAAAAGTTAAAGACATTTTTTTAAGCAGGTGTAATTTGCAAATTGTTGTCAAGAAATATAATATGAAACCTTATAGTTTATGACGGTTCTATAGAATTTTTAGGAACTTAAACTTAACTTAAACTTTATAAACTATGTTTCTATATATAATATTGGATTCCCCGGCTGGATTTAATTTTTTCCGTTTGCCCCACTGTTCGAATTTGGAATCCTTCGTCTGCCGATCCCTTTTCGTCCTGTCGACCGTCGACGGCTGGCTGTTGTGAGTGCTGATTGTCAAGTGCTCGACCCAGACACGTGCTTACACAGCAATCCAGAGTCCTGCAGTCCTGCCACGCCCCTCCGTCGCTCTCCTCTCAATATTTGTTGAATTTCGAGTTAAGCTAACGTGCAAGTGTATTTAATTTGTGATATCATCGAGGGCCAGGCGATGGACCGAGTAGTCCTGGGCCAAGCAGGAGCAGTGAGGTCACTCGGCTCCTCACTGACAGTGTGTGCGGGCGGGCATTAATGCAGCGTTTAAGGATTTTGCGGTCTGAGCTGCACTTGAACCGGGCCGGAGAAGGACCAAAACAATGCCACATTCAAGTGCATTTGAGCAGCAATAATTTTTGCGGTGGGCAAAGACAAAAGCCTATTAATGAACACACACACACACAAGCTCGAATATCCTGCATTCCATCTGCGGTTGCAGGTGTGCGTGTGCGTGCATGTGTGGCTTTTATTTCATTTAATCAATCATGCATTTAGTTGACAAAACGTTTAAGACAAAAGCCCCATCCGAAGAAGCAGCCGAGTTAAATGGCTTTTCATCATCGGCTCATTGTATGCATTGAATTCAAACATGAATATGATTTTGAATAGGAGTATTACATCTGTGTCAATAGGGAGAGGTTTGAGCGGAAGGCGTAGGATGATAACCACCGAGAAACGCTTTCAGTTTGTGCGTCTAGTAAATTGAATTTTAGATTACGCCCTCCTCCTCCTCCTCTCGATTAATGATTAGCGGCCTCTCATGCATAAGTAAGTTTTCAATTCTGTTCGCTAATTTGATTTGCCGTCAAGAGGCGGCTCTGAAGCTGACAAAAAGTGTATCAATTATCGTGTCCAGCCTAGAAGTATGCCGCAAGGATTGCGTAATGCCCGATTACTCCCGAAGGGAGGAGCTGCAGCCCTTCGCCAGCCAGTTGGAGGCCACTTGTCACAACTGCCAGAACAGGCCCGAACAGTTCGGGGACTGCAGGCAACAACTTTTTGTCAATGGCCGCAGGCCTCAAACTTTCTGCACAATGAGAAAATTGAGCAAATAAAAATAGATTTGATTGGTTATTGCAATATTTGAAATTATAGAAGCGGAAAACATGAAAAGAGGGGATTGGTAAATGCCGGAAATTTAAGAAAAATATGTAACAAGTATTTTTATGACTCAACTTCCCTAAGCTTCTTTAAGAAATTTAAAGAAAACTCTAAAAACAAGAAAACTTGATAGATTGACTTTGTTTTGCATTCTCTAATTTTCTTATTATCTTTGGAAAATGAAACGTTTTCAAGGAAAAGCTCTGCGAATGATCCAGGCCATCTTTAAGTTTTTTACGAGCTACCGAGACTTCTGGCTAATAAGTTTTTGGCTCTCTGACTTTATCTTGATTGGCTATAAAGTTTTAGACCAGCAGGTTATGTGTATATATGCGATTATTGTGATATTTTTCTGTCTGTGTGCGGAGGAGCCTTGCACTCGCACACACATGAATAACATCCGTGTGGTTGACTGCTTGCGTCATCAGCATCGCCAGTGGAGTATCAGCCTTGGCATGCAGTCAAAACGCAGCTCGGCCCTTCACTTCTCCACTCCTGCCCATGCCCATGCCCATGCCCTTTCCCGCAACTATTTTTCTATGTCAGGGGACAGGCGAACCGAAGCGGATGCAACTGCCCTAGACTGCGGCGGAGGCCACTGGATGTCATCAACTCTGCTCGGCTCAGCTCTGCTCAGCCCTTCGCTGCTGGGGAGCGGAGGCTCGGAAGGCAAACAAAAAGCTTAACCTCAGCACAAATTTAAGCAAATATTTGCCTTCAGCCTCTCTGCCTTCACCTTTCCCTCTAGCTTCTTCTTGTTCCCAAGGCAACTCCTCATTCCATTCCATTGATGCAATTGAAGCCGGAAGCAGTTTATTTTTATTTTGCCTCTTTTTGCGGTGTCAGCAAAGAGTTTAACATTAAGCAGGTGCAAACAGGGGTTAAACGGGGGGAAAACAAGTCAAAGCCATTTGAGACTTGAAAACAGCCATTAAAAGATCATATTTTAAATTAGAAATACTTAATTTTATTTATTAAATATTTGTATATAAATATATAGCTCATAGAAATAGTAAACTTAAATATTTTACAACAGTTTAAAAGATATTTTTAACTACAATAATACATTTTGTAGGAACTACTAACAGAATACATTATGGTGATCACTTTTTTTCATCGTGTTTGCTGGGGGACTTTCCCGCTTTTTCCCCGTGGGAAAAAGGGCACATTCTCGCTTGATGCATGCACGATTTTAATCGGTTAAATGGCAGGGGGAAATGCAGGCCATATCTCCCGAGCAGCGCCAACTAATGATGCGCAAAATGTTTACAAATCATTTTGTCAATAACGACGACTACGACGTCGACGTCGCCGGGAGGGGGCGATAAAGGAGGCAAAGAGGATCCTCTGTCGGGCCCATAATTTGCCCACATTTCTTGCATTCATCCGCTGGATGGAGCGGCCATGAAAAGGTCATTAGTGTGTGCGTGTGCCTCTCTTTTTCCCCTCACAGGCGTGTGTGTGTGTGTGTGTGACACAAATGGCCATTCAATATGCCAAGAAAAGGGAGGGGGAAAAGGGACACGAAGGCAGAAGGACATGAGCTAAAGCCAAAGCCATAACAGCCACATGCTTTTTTCCACAACATTAACGCAAATTGCAAATAATAAAAATTCAAAATACCGAACCGTAGAAAAAGCAGCACGTGTTGCTGTTGTTGTTGTTGTTGTGTGTAGTGTGTGTTTGCCGGAGAGGTGCAGAGGGTGATTCCTAAGGCAAAACCACAACAACGAGGAGCCATGGGCACATTTATCGCAGCCAACGAGGCATTTTTTAAGTCCTGCAAAGGCTTACATACAATATATGTATGTGGAAGGCAGAAGAAAAAAAATATAGGAAATTGAAGGAGAAAATATCATGCACTATGGAAATGGGGGAAAACTGTGTGTAGGGTTTCCCATAATACATTCTATCGGTATTCAGTCATGATTGATTCATTTTGCAGGGGGAAATCCTGCAATAACTGCAAGTCCCGGAGTTTGACTTGCCAGTTGATCTTGGGAAAAGTTTGTAAGTTAAGGGAATAAATGTACAAACTTTTCCAGGAAATACTATCTTTCGTAAAAGCTAAACTTTATTTACCAGATTAAAGAACATTAACTTCAAAACACTTGTTTTTTCTATACCTTTCCCTGTATTTTCCAGTATTACCTAAGATTTATATCCCTGTTGAGTATGCAAAATCCAATGCTTTTAATTTTGCCTGATAAAATAGCAGCACTCTGTGTATAAAAGGTATCTGATATATATCTTAGCACAACGCAAGATTCTAAGGCATTTTTTCTGCGGCGCCGTTGCCTTTGCCAGCGAATCAAAATGGAAATCTATTTTATGCAGAGGCACGCAGCTTGGCAAAAGCCAACGGATCGCCCACATATGTGGCTACATGCTGTACTATATGTACATGCATATGGGCTTCTCTTTGGGCTTCTCCCATTCTCGGGCACACTGAGAAATCTTTAGACCCGCCTCCGCCTTTTCTTGGGTCCGTGACTGGCGAGGCGTTGGCGTAAATGCTTTGCGTATGCATCCATGCATGCGACGCCATCTCGTGCAGCTGCCTTTTGCTCTCCTCTGGCCGTACCCTCTACATGTACCCGTACCCATATCCCACAATCCGTACTTTTAACCGGACCCGGATCCGGAGCTGGCATACAATTTATGTGCGAAATATGGCGCCGCACACCTTTTACTTTGCGTTTCCATGGCTTTTCTCTGGCGTTTCCTTTGCCTTCGCCTTCAGCTTTTCCTTGCCCTTTTCCAGTTCTGTTGTTTGTGGCCAACCTGCCACGTGCGGGACAAAATTAAAAGCCTTTGCATGCTCCACTTCCAATCTCACCGAATTCCGCTGAACTGCAGCAACACTTGGAAAATCTGGGATTGTTGGGAAAATGTCAAAAAAAATTCCAATTTATATTCTGTGTACTAAATATATGAACTTATTAATTCTTGCTTATTTTTCCATGACAAATATTTATTAACTTCCTAATCACTTTGCATCTCCTTCTTCTATTTCTTATGCCTCGATATTACGTTCTGGAATACAGCTGGCCAGAGTAATGACATGGCGACCATTGGTGACATATCGATGATCTCACCGCCCACGTCTTCCATCTCGAACGATCAAGATCCGTTTGGACAGCTGCCACCGCTACCACCGCCACTGCGTTCCACCCAAGTGCTCCAGCCGCTGAGCGTGTTTCCAGGTGCCCGCCCGTCCAATTATCCTGCGATTTGCCCGCCGAATATTTTGAATTATTTTCCGCACACACTATATAGTATATACCTTTACTATGTACATATATGTGTGCCAATTTGTATTTGTTCTTCTTCTCGTTGTTTGCCTGCAGTTCTTTCCCTTTTGTTTGGGCGCAGTTTTGTGTTACAATCCTTTTTCTTTACTTGTTTTTTTTTAGTTTGCCAGAGTTTTTGTATAGCTTTTTTGCCCATTAAAAAAGTTTGCTGCCGTTACTGTTGCACCTTTTTGTAAAAAAATCCTGATTTTCTTTTCTGTTGTGCCATTTCCAATTGATTGCAACTTTAATTGGTGTGTAGATTGGGTTCTTTGATTGGTCGGTTTGTTTATTTGTTTGATTTACCTTTTTCACATACTCGCAAAAAGCGCCTGCATCACAAACACTCTCACTCATAACTCACACCTGTACTGCACCTGTGTGCAACTGTACCTGATGTACACACCTGTACGAAATACCACTGGCCACACTCGAACATCGCCACAGAGAACCACATTTTGTCCCCAAACTTTTGTTTAGCATTTTCAGCAGCATTTTCAGTCGATCAATCAATCAGTCAAATCTCAAAAACCAATCAGTCAAACAGTCGTCCATTAATTTATCGTTGCTCTCTCGTTTTTTCCACCCAAAAAAAAAACACTGAGAAAAGAAATGGTTTAGAAAGGAAATTCTTGTCTAAAGGGTAGATTTTTTTTTGAAAAGGATATCTTTAAAGAATATTAAAAGTATATAAAAGATACTTCTTAGGAAAGAGCTGTTCATTAAAAAGTATTCTTTAGATTCCAGAGAAATTCTAGAGTTTTAAAATCTCTCAAAAATGTGTTTAAGAGTATGCAATCAATTATATTAGCAAAATCAGTGTAAGTTTTTAGTTTTTAACACCTTTTATAGATAATTATTAATATCAGCTTAAAATATATACTTTTATAGCAAAACTCATAGAATAAAATAATGTATGCATACTTTTAGGCATACTTTTAAGGAATCTTAAATCTCTTGAAAGAGTCTTTTAAAAGGAACCATTTTAAATATTTTTACCCAGGTCAAGTACATCAAAAACAAATCATTCCCTAGACAAGCATTCATTTTCATGATTTAAATCATGATTTTAAGCCTCTTGAAAGAGTCTTTTTAAAGGAAAGGATTTTAAATATTTTTACCCAGGTCAAGTACATCAAAAACCAATCATTCCCTAGACAAGCATTCATTTTCATGATTTATTTCTTTGCGTGTACACACACGAACTCTCCTACTTCTCTCTCTACCTCTCTATTTGTCTAGTTCTATTTGCTTGCCGTTTGTATTGCCACTTTTTGACTATATAAAATAACCATATTCGTTTGTGTTGGTTGCCACTCGAAATGAAACAAAAAGAAAAGCCCCAAAACCAAATCATTCCAAAGTTTCGAATTTTTCAAGTAGCTCTTTGCTCCTGCTGCTCTGTGTGTGTGTGTGTTCTTTTTTGAATTCGTTTATTAGAGCAACAAAATAAAAGAAGATTGCGACAGCGCTGCTTTGTTGAGATTTTTTGAACGCAAGAATTTTACGTACCTGCGTGTGTGTGTCGTTCACCCTTAGCTACCTTTTGTGCTGTCCAAAATGAAAATCGCAATGGAGTCTAAGCCAAAAACCCAATGCTAACAAACTGCAACATTTTGTGCTCTCTATTCTTCCATACAACCAACTACAACAACTACAACTACGAACTGCAACAACAACTAAAATAATGAAAATGACAAAATCTCGACAATCTAAATATTTGCGTTCGTTCCAATGTTTGTTTTAATGTTTGTCTTATTTTTAACAATATTTACGTAACATAATGTGTAGAGTGAGTATACAAGATAACTAAGAATAAAATTAAACAACAGCTTGTGTTATTATTTTTTAAGTTTCGGTTTTAATTTCGGTTTAGTTTTGTGCCTCTTTGTGTTCATATGTGTTTGCTCTGCCTTTGCCAGAGTGTTTCTGTCAAAAACTAAGCCCTAAACGGTTGTGTTCTGAATTTTCCTCATGCCTGGCAGTGTCCAATTTGAGCGAAGATTCCTACGATTATGTTTTTGGTGGTCGACGTAAGACTCCGCCCACAACAACGTCAACACAACTCAAGCTGACCTCACCGCCCGTGCGTTTGCGACCCGAAGGTGGGTAAATAGTTCAGGTAGAGCCCTAAATGAGTCTATAAAGTGGAGATTAACCTTACTTTTCATGTTATTTAACCTTTAAATATAGTGAAAAAGGTAAAGTTACTCCTTTTGGATATTAAATATACTCAAAAAGGATTAAGAGATAACAAAGAACCTTCCCCTATATAGCATTCTTGTAGGGCTCTTACCCAGTATCCACCATTTTGCATATAACACCCTCTCCCCCTTTGATCTTTGCACCTCCCTCGGACATATAGACGCCTATCGCGGAGCTAACATAAACAACGGAAGGTTCTATCGTCACTCCTTCAGCTACGCCCCTAAGCGGCAGCGCCACTCGAGTCGGGATGATCGAGACCGCGAGTCTAGGTTGAGATGTCATGGCGAGGACGAGGCCACACTGCGCCAATTGCTGCTCGAGTACGTAGAACTCTAGTTCGATCTGAAACTGCACTTGTGGAATTTTATTATATATATATTATTAAAGCCAAGGCCAAAACACTTGACCCCCTCCGGCAGCAACCTCTGATCCGCTGCCAAGTGGGCTTGTAATGGACTCGCAGCAGCTCATTACGGGTCATTAATTTGCAGGCGCGACCAGAGGATGCTGCCGGCCATAAATATCCGCTTTCAGTTAGACAAATAAACAGCAATTATTTGTGTGCGCCATGTTTATTTAATTTATTAAACAAATAACGAAACGATATATATTTTTAGTTTCGCCGTAAATAAATTTTAATTACAATTTTAATTTGTGTACATTTGTGTGCTATTACTGCCATTACTGCGGAAGGAGTCCCCTTCCGCCGTGTGTTCTATTCCCTTTACAATTTTTTTAAGTTTGTTTTGTGGCTTGTGAAATATATATTTACGAGCAAATATGCAATGTATACGCCAACCAACCAACCGTATTTGTTTAATGTTCTCCTCCCACACAGATTTGCGCAAGTTATGTTCAGTTAAGTGTCCTGCGTGTGTCCTTAGACTGTCAATTATTCATTGAGGGCCTTTGTGTTGTGTTGTTTTTGTTGCGCAACCTCCCCGACAAAATCAAACCAACAAATATCATATATAAACCCCAATAACTCAACCGCGGCCACATACGACATTCACCAAACCCCCGAAAAGAAAAGAAAAATAAGTAGCGAGAAAAGCGCTAACGAAGTTGAAGAGAAAGCAACCTAGAGATATAATTATAGTATAAAGACTCTATAAAGAATCAATTTACCGACGGAGTCCAAAGAAAAGCCAACAAAATGATGGGCACAATGCCACCCAGGTACATATCCATTCAGCCATAGCCCTAGCCATAGAGTTAATTTAAACATTAATTAATTAACATTAACAATTAACAAGTAATAACAACGCCGAATTCGAACATCACTCATACGCCATGTAATCCGAGCGCACCTTTGGTTTCTTTCTTTCGTTAATCAGCCATCAGCCATCAGCCATCAACCAAAGCCATTATCCATCATTCATCAAACCGATTGTGTGTGTGTGTCATATATTAATAAATAATTGTGTTCATGTACACTTAAATGGCTTTTCATCATCCGCATTGATATAGAACTTTAATTAAAAACCGTTAATTAGCAGCCGTTTGTTTGCCGTTTGCTGCTACCTTTTGCTTTCACCAGAAACCTCCTTTGTTGCCGTGTCACGCGCTGTACAAAATTGCAACTCAATCGAAGCGTATTTACTTTGCTTAAATGTCACCGAGTGATTGAGCACATGTGTTGTCTGCAATTTCATTTCCACACGGCCTGTCAATCACTCGAGTCAACTATATATATACTATATATATTTTCTATCTGTGTATGTCTGCAATCACCGGAAATGCATTTCGTCAAATGCGAACGCAGCGAAATTTCTCACAGAGGAATATGGAATAGGGATGGCAGAAATGAGCGATAATCGATTATCGATAAGGTATCGGCATTATCGCTATATCCCAAATAAGCAAAAATGGGTGATAAACCTATATTAACTTGTTAAGCGATATATCACCTTTACTTGGCTATCGATAACATATCGACATGATTGTTATATTCCAAATCCCACCGATTATTCCGATATCGAGCGTTGAAATGCATTTCTGATCTGCACCTGATTCCCCTTTCGCTGTCCACACTTGTTGTACAATGTCTATATGTGTTCTTTATCATCCAATTCCCATTTTTTGAAACCCTTTTTGAACCACAATAACTGCCACAATAACTCCATGAACCATGTACCATGAACAACAACAACTCAACTCAACCACCGATACAACAATAAAAGCCACACGCAAAGTGGCCTGGTATTCACGCCACTCAATGAGTATGCAATTAAAACCAACTAACTTCAATTACGAATCTAAATATTTTTACTACTCTCGATTTGCCCCCGCTCCTCCTGCTCTACTCTACTCTACTTCTACTATACTCGTTTATTGTAATGCAATAATCCCATCAATTTCAACCCCAACCTCCGCACTTTCTGCACTGCTCTCTTTCGGCACTCGTAGCCCATCAAATTGATTTGTTAATTATTAGAATATTTGCCCAAAAACCAGTGAACTCTACCCTATTCACTCAATCGGCTCTTCTACTGCATGCATCGCAATTAGAATTCAATTATGTTCAAATAAATTAATTTAGTTTCGAAAACGTGCTCATCATTTGGCTGGGAGAAAATAGAGAGAGAGAGAGATATGTATATAGAAATGCCTAGGGAATGTGTGGAGTGGGCAGCGAGTGTGAATCCCCCATTTGGCACTACTCAAAAGGCCCTTGACAGCAGCCACAGCTATCTGCTGCTGCCTTTGCCTGCACAGAGGAAAATAATAAATGGATAAATATTATTACAGAAGCATTAAGAAATATGCAGGACATTTTAATGTATTTACTAGGAATTTTATTACACCATTGTCTGGTATTGTTGTAAAGTAAAAAGTGAACTTAAGGCTTTTAAAAGTAAGCCCCAAATGCGTAGAATAGAAGAGAATATTATGAATTTCTTCCCAATTATATAAAATATCTAGATTTAAGGCATTCTAAACTTTTAAGAATGATATTTTCTTTAATATATATTTAAAACGGTTTGAATATAAAATATTTTAGTAAAAATAAAGGGATTTTAAGCTATTTAAATTTGATATAAAAGAACTTTAGGAAGTTCAGGACATTAAACACCATTGTAGGGAATTAATTCAGACATTTTATCTTTGGATTATATAAAAAAGAGTCCTAGAAAAATCCTTTTCCCTGTGTGGGTATGTGTGCCAGCGTGCTGTGTGTTTTTTATGACATGCCAAAAAGTGTTTGAGGGCCATTAAGTTGCTGTTCGCACCACGCACACACTCGCACACTCGCCCGCACACTCATTCGCAGCCATGTAAAGCCATTGACAAACATCCTTTGGCCGTGCAGTCAATCAGCCTGCGGTTGGCCACTTCAGCACCCTGCTGCCTGTATCTCTCCCTCTCTCTCTCTCTGTTTCACCCCAAGCCCTGCATGTCATCAAGTTCATAATTAGCTTAACCCTCACCCTCCACCCTCGTGCGTAATCTTTTGCCCAATACATCACTCAGTCAGCCAGTCAGCCAGTCAGTCAGTCACACAATATTTTCAGGATTTTTCAACTCGTTAAATGTCCTCAATTTGTGTTGTTTGTGTTTTCGGTTCCGTAAATACATACATTTATATATATGTTATTCCGTTGCTGCAATGAATTACAGTACACTTTTTTATGGTTTAATGTTTAATGTTTTCATACTACAACAGACCCCAGACTAATTGGCGTAACGGTCCCTTCACCAAAATTAACAAATAACAAAATTAACAATTAACAAAAGCGAAAAACTGTAAACGAACAGAAAACTACTGCTCCTTGTTGGTTTATCAACCTTCATCCCATCGCGTGATCCGAGTAGAAACATTTCTTTTCCGTTCATCCGTTCATTTGGCTTGCATATTTCCCTCTTCAAGCGAATTTAAACAATTTCATAAAATACAAACAAAGATGTTAATCATGCAAAATCATAAAATATTGCCTTGCAAAACGAAATCGACGAGAAAAAGACCACAAATAAATTTCAATTGATTTACAAAACCAAAGCAAAAAAAAAACATGAGCTGCTGCAAAAGTTTATGAGAGTCAACAAACAAAACAAAACAAAACAAAAACAATCGAAATGAACAAAATACGAGAAGAAAAACCAGAATTTGCAACGTTTGGTGAATGTCCTATATGCCAATTGGTTCAACCCGAATCCTCCCCAACCCGATCCGATTCGATCTGATTGATGTACTTTGCATACGAGTACTGGTATCTTATGTATGTATATACATCTGCTGTATATGAGAACAATCGATTTTGATTTTAATTTATTCGCTGAATTTATTGTGTGCACTGGTTGTGAGATCTGAACTGAGCCCTCTATCTATATCTAACATATATAGCTGTAACTGTAATTGTAACTGTAACTGATGGATGCGAGTCTGAATATTTGACGGATGCTCTACTCTGACTATGGACTTTGGCGGGTTAATGTGATTGAAGTGCTGCCAGGGATGGATAATCCGCTGAGGGCATGACAGCTTTGTCTTGTCAAAAATTTAATATTCCCATTTCCCGTTTCCAGCGCAGCTTTTTGACAAAATGAACAGCTCCCGGAATGGCGATGGCGGAGGGAATCCTTTTAGCAAGGCGGAAGATGGGGCTGTGCACGTACTGCAGCTTTTAATGAATGCACACGCAAGCCAGGGAGAAATTGGCAGAAAATTTATTAAATGCTCACGTATACAAATCCCTTACACAAAACCGAAAATTCCTGCATCTGACAGACGACGCACAAGCACACGTATGGCAATTGTTTTGCCAGAGAACAATAACTTGCACAGGATGCGCTCGAATCTCATCGCTTCGTCCTGATTCGGGTTTGGGCTCTGGTTATGGTTCTGGTCCTGATTCTGCTTGTTATGCTCTCGATTCTGTTTCGGATTCGGTTTCACATTCGCATTCGCCCCGCTGATGTATGCATAAAATAATCCTTTTATGCTCGGCACCACAATGTCCGTGAAATGCAAAACAATAACAGTACTAACGATACCCCCTCCGCACACTGCATTGCATTAACATAATGCGCAGGCAACTCAAGCACGGCCCACGTGTCGTATGCGCATTGTGTGGCGCGGCTGGGTGCCATATATATATCGGCATGTGTCGCTATCCGCTGGCAACTGTCGCCCACAAAACTTTTGTTGCCATTTGATTTAGATGCAGCCGCCGCCGCCACCCCCAGCAAACAAAGCGCAAAAAGCACCTTCCGATACGGAACATATACCATTTAGAAATAGAGACTTACATGTGAATCGAACAAATAAAACTAAATTGAGCAGAACTAATTAATGGTTAGTTTACGAGATGGTCGTAATTTTGCGCAAGTTCTTTGCAACTATAAATAAGTAAATAAGGCAAAAATATAGAGCCTAAGGCAAGGAATTTTAATTTATAATTTAATTGAGTTAAAATATAATAAACATATTTTTACTATTAGAAATTCTGAGTTTCTTGAGGCGTTTAACTTAAAATTTAAAACAAACATTTGAACTTAAGTAAGCCTAAAAAACGTTTAAATCATATTTTCTGCATTTATTATCCAGCCCATATAAATATTTACATTTTAAAAGTTATAGAAATAAAGTACAAGTATTAGTCAGTAAATAAAAAATCAACAGAAATAATCGGTTTAATTTTCATAGATCAAAGTTTCAGCAAACAAAATTCGAAACCAAATATTTACCTTGAAGCTGCTCACAAATATCAAACGAAAAGAAAAAATTAGTCAGGAAAAAAATATTTATGTCAATCAGCTGCAAAACATTTGGTTAAATTTCAAAGAAAAACAACCATAAATCGAATGTTTTCAGTTATAGAATTTCAATAGTAGAGCAAACAGCGAAGCCGAATTGTTTTCACAGGCATTTGCGGCCGACGAAAATGTAAATTTGATGCATTCCATTCCGCAGAGGAAGCAGATATAAACGGGATTAGAACCACAACTATGACAGGGTCTATCTATCTATCTGTCTATCCCATTCTATTTGCCTTTTGGCTGGCAGAGGAAAATAAATGGGGCGGCTATCCCGGCCAGAGTTCAGAGTTCAGCTTGTATAAGTATATATAATGCCGTCAACTTTTCATTCTCGTACATTACTCTTGCCTTAACCTTAACGAAATATGCCAACAATTTACTTTAAGTTACTTTTTATGTACTTAGTGACCTGGCTTTGTTATTATTATTGTACCCATCCCTCCTCGTTTTGTCTTCGTTCGCCTTCGCCTTCGCCTTCGCCCTTGCCTCCTTGTTGTTTCTGCCCCAACACAGAAATCCTTTTCTGGACTTCTGCCCAAGGAGCTAGCGGAGCGACTAAGGAACTCGGAAACTTGGAAACTGGCGTGCGTTTTCAGTTTTCATTTCTCGGTTTTGTATATTTTCTGTGGCCCGTAAAATTTATGTTGCTTCATTCCTCAATAATTGCATAGCTCAGTAAATTTTTAATGCAAGCGGTCATAAATAATTTCGTTTTGTGTGTGTTTCGTTTACGTTAACGTTTTGCGTTTTGCGTTCTGCGTTTAAGCCAGAACGCAATAAATTACGTATACGCTAAGTAACTCAGTCTGTGTGTGTAGTAGCGACTGTAGAGTGCATTGAGTGCCATAAGGAATGAGCTCAAAGGCATTCCCGAACGACCTGCGACTAAAGTGCCTTTCTGCTTGATATTTTCTTTGACTGCAATCTGCAATCTGCTATCTGCAATCTGACGACTAAATGAAATAATCCAAAAACTCACACACACCTGGCGTGGCATGCCACAGTTTGCAAAAGCAAGTTAGCGTGATGAGCATGAATCTGTCAGCGAAACTCGATGAGCTGCAGCGGGGAGATCGACACCTGGAGACGACGGTCGCCCTGTGCGAGATCCGCACCCAGCTCCAGGAGCTGACCAAGTCCGTGGAGAGCTGCCAGAGCGAAGTGTCCGAGGTGAATTCAGGGTGTTAACTCACTTAAATTGCAATGCTTAAATATATTTATGGAAACCAGGTGAAGCGCGACATGGTGGCGATCAAGCACGAACTGGACACCGTGCAGCAGGTGAAGGAGGAGATCGAGGAGCTGCGCGAATATGTGGACCGACTGGAGGAGCACACGCACAGACGGAAGCTAAGACTTTTAGAACAAGTTTGTAGCTTAAATTATTTGCCATGTTGTGTAATTAAATACTTGAATTTCATTTCTCTATTCATGTACAAACCGAAACACCAAGAACCAACTGCCAACTACCCAGAGCCAGACAGCCACCACACGACCACCAAACCACCCAAACCACCCGTACATTTATCCACCCGACACGACCACTCAACCACTGACAGCGGAAACTGCTACCGTGATGGACAGATGCAAATGCTCTTCCAATTGGTTTCAGTTTTGGCAAGGCACTCAAAAAAATTAACATTAAAATATGAAGAAAAATAAATTTCTAATATACAAATTATTCTCACTGATACTTGCATTTTTGTCAGAACTTTAAAGCCAGAAAATAATATAAAAAAATTAATTTTAACCTAGTACAAATATTTAAGACATTTTTCTGACCAAATCTCTTTGGTTTTAAAAGTTAAAGTCCAGCAACAATTTTTTTGAGTGCTCTCTCACACGTACAGACGGCTTCTTCATCAACGTATTTTAAAAGAAACTTATGATTGTTAATTTTTTTACCTTTTGTAGCAAAAATCTAAGAAATATATATATGAAAATTATTGAAACAATTTTTATTTTGTTTGATTTTCTTTCGTTCTTAAAAGTATGGTTTTCCACATCCAAACACTGTCATTCATCAGAGTTTTTCTTATGATTTTCTTAAGATTGAGTTTCAATTAGAGAATTGGCCTTACCAAAGAGTAAGCTTTGGGTTTCCTTGCCGCACACTCGTTTGCAAAGCGTTTGATGGACCCGCCCGCACAGCCCCCCACCGAATCCCCACTCTCCCGCCCCCCAGCCCCATCCCCGCCAGAGCTGTTCGTTGCCGAACTAACCGAGTCCATCGAAATCTTGCAGGGTCTCACCTTCTTCCTCACCTACTCGATATTCTCGGCGGTGCTGGGCATGCTGCAGTTCGGCTACAACACCGGCGTGATCAATGCGCCCGAGAAGAACATCGAGAACTTCATGAAGGATGTCTACAAGGATCGCTACGGCGAGGACATCAGCGAGGAGTTCATCCAGCAGCTGTACTCGGTGGCGGTCTCCATATTCGCCATCGGCGGTATGCTGGGCGGTTTCAGCGGCGGCTGGATGGCCAATCGTTTTGGCAGGTAAGTTGGGCGTAATTACTAAAGAAAAATCTAATAATTTTGTATTAAAACATTTTTAAAATATTAAATATGGTTTATTTTAGGTTTTATTAAATAATTTCATAAAATTCACACACCTTTTATATTTATTTAATTTACAGAAAAGGCGGCCTACTGTTGAACAATGTGCTCGGAATTTCCGGCGCTTGTTTGATGGGATTTACCAAAGTTAGTCATTCCTATGAAATGTTATTCCTTGGCCGATTTATAATTGGTGTTAATTGCGGTAAGTACGGCGGGGGGTTAGCACATGCTTTGCCAGATTTATCTATATATTTATTATATTGCCAGGCCTCAACACGTCGCTGGTGCCCATGTACATCTCGGAGATAGCGCCACTGAATCTGCGCGGTGGCTTAGGTACTGTTAATCAATTGGCTGTGACTGTAGGTTTACTATTATCCCAAGTGCTGGGCATCGAGCAGATCCTGGGCACCAACGAGGGCTGGCCCATCCTGCTGGGCCTGGCCATCTGTCCGGCCATCCTGCAACTGATCTTGCTGCCCGTCTGCCCCGAGTCGCCCCGTTATCTGCTCATCACCAAGCAGTGGGAGGAGGAGGCGCGCAAGGGTGAGTGTTGGTTTGCCTCATAAATTCCAGAAATTATACATTTAAATGGGTGTGTGTGAGGGGTATTGGATTGGCTTTATCATGATTTATTTGTACACATTAGCAGCTGAAATAATGTTCTAATCGAATCAAATAAATCAAATTAAGCTTTGTTTGGTGTTTTTTTTTTTTTTAATGGGAAATGTATTAGAGATAAAAGTTATATTTGTTCATAATTTGTGTACATATTATTTAAGAATAGATTATTAGTTTTTATCATTTTAATGTATAGTTTTTCCAGGTATGCTTGTCCGTTAAATGATTTATTTTAAGTCACTTTATAAATTTAACATGGATAATTATTTTTCAATCATAGAAAATAAATCAATTCATTCGATTTTAATGTTTAAAATATAAAAAGTCTTAAGCAAAAAAATTACACATTAAATGGTCAAAACTCTTGAGAAATATGACTCTTTTGATTAAAATAATTCATATTTTATTTTTATTTTTAATGTTTTAAATATTTTGTAGCCCTGCGACGACTCCGAGCCTCTGGCTCCGTGGAGGAGGACATCGAGGAGATGCGAGCCGAGGAGCGCGCCCAGCAGGCCGAGAGCCACATATCGACCATGGAGCTGATCTGCTCGCCCACCCTGCGTCCGCCGCTGATCATTGGCATTGTGATGCAGCTCAGCCAGCAGTTCAGCGGCATCAATGCCGTCTTCTACTACTCCACGTCGCTCTTTATGAGCTCGGGATTGACTGAGGAGAGCGCCAAGTTTGCCACGATAGGCATAGGCGCCATAATGGTAGGCTCACAACATCCCTTATTAGATATTTTAATTTCATTAATTAATTAATTTATATTTCTCTCGTAGGTTGTAATGACCCTGGTGTCCATTCCCCTGATGGATCGCACTGGTCGCCGGACCCTGCATCTGTACGGACTGGGCGGAATGTTCATCTTCTCCATCTTCATCACCATTTCGTTCCTGATCAAGGCAAGTACAGGGCTCTCCAGGACACTCGCATCCTGCTGCTGCTATCGTAAAGCTAGAATGCCAAAGTGCCTGCCAGTTTGGGTTAATCCCCCGTCCATTTAGTTGGTGGGTCCACTTAGCGGGCCCATCGCATTTGCATTTGCATATGACTCTCTGAACTTGTAGCCCTGCTAGAGACCTTATCCTATATCCATCCCCTGCTCCGCGCCCAGTGCGTGTCTTTATAAATATTTGAATATTGATATAAATATTTTATGCATGAAGTTGTGTTTAACCCCGCCGAGTCTCCCGAAAAAAAAAAAAAATCGAGCAGAGAACAAGAAAAAAATACTCGAAAACACTCAAAAACAGACACACACTCAACACACAAATACAGACACGAGCATGACAGTTGTCCCGCGCGTATTTCTATAAATTATTGATGTGAGATATATTTGAATTTATAACAAGTTGAATTTATGGCTCTCCCTCAGCCATTAAATGTACCTTTTTTTCACCCCGCCTGTGTTTGTGTTGATGCATTGCATTTAAGTCCTAGTCATAGATACATGTGTGTTTGTGTATTTAATTTATAGGCCAACACTTGCTGGTCGCTTTAGTTATTAATTATCAGCCCTATTCCTTGAATTTAAAATATGTTTAAGCGCATGACTAGCTTTGGAATGCCCAAGTTATTTTATTTGATTTATTTCGATAAGCTAAACATTTTTTATTAAACACTTTTGCACGTTGCTTGCCTTTAGATGAGTCTTTTGTTCCATTTAAATTTTCGGTTGCCTAGGCTAAGTTGTTGCACCTGAGAGCTATCTTTTAAATTTATAAAAACTAACCTTAGGTATTGGTCTTTCTTTAATTGTTTGAAAAAACACTGAAAGGCCACTGCCTGAGCACAACCTAGCTCTCCTGTGCAATCGTCCCGCCCCTTAATTAGAGCTATTCTCGACTTGGCAGGCTTTCCGCCCCACAAAACACTCTCACTCGAAATCAGTTGACGAATTCGTTCAGTTTTATGATTTATTGCTTTTATTTTTCGCTTGATCAGGCCACGCGACTAGAAGCAAACCACACAGTTTCAAAGGCAAGCAAAAGTTTTCAAAAAAAATAAACAAAAAATAAATAAATACACAAACTCTGCAAAAGTTTTTCGGGCACCAGTTCCACAAATTAAAAAACAAGAAAAAAAAGCAAAAATTCGGAGAAGAACAAATAGAGCAGAGCACCGCGCTGAACTCACACACGAACAACACTCTCAATGTGACCTGCAGCAGCCTTACTTCTCCATATATCTTTTTTTTTTATATTTTCGTTCCCTTGGTTTCGGTAACTGTGTAAGATATAGCCTAACTTTAACCACAACTAAGCATTCCATAGCATTCTGAGCTGAGCTGAGGAAAAGACTCGAGCGGCAGTCCGCAGGTCTCAATTCTTTGAGAACCAAGAACCCGAGACCGGCCTACTTACTTAATACTTTCAATAAGCTAACCAACTCTCATGCATAAAAGATCAGATCGATCAGGTTTTTTAGGGGTATTTATTATTATTTATGATTTATTCTCGAGACCTCCTGGCGAGGTCTCGGGAACAGTTCGTCGGTAAACGCGAGTAGAGGAAAAAGCCTACATCGAGAATGCGAGTACTATGCATTTTGTATAGGAGTTCTTTGGTTATGTACAGGAAATGATCGACTGGATGTCCTACCTGTCGGTGGTGGCCACCCTCGGCTTCGTCGTCTTCTTTGCGGTGGGTCCTGGCAGCATTCCCTGGATGATCACCGCCGAGCTCTTCTCCCAGGGACCCCGACCTAGTGCCATGGCCATTGCGGTGCTGGTCAACTGGATGGCCAACTTTGTGGTCGGCATTGGATTCCCCAGCATGAAGGTAAATTTCAATAAATTTAATATTTGTTTTTCTTATTTAATTTTGTTATTTTTCTCTTACAGACTGCCCTTGAGAACTACACGTTCTTGCCGTTCAGCGTGTTCCTGGCCATCTTCTGGATATTCACCTACAAGAAGGTGCCCGAGACCAAGAACAAGACCTTCGAGGAGATCCTCGCCCTCTTCCGGCACAACAACGGCAGGTATGTGCTCCATTCGTCATCCATTTATATCCCAGCTCAAATTCTGCACACAAATCATGGCAATATGTCGAATAGTTGTTCAACTCATAACCAAACTCGAACTCGATCCTTTTCTAACAAAAAATACCAAGAAACGCGAACAAGAAACCAAACAAAGCCCTGTTTTACCAATTACTTGGAAGCTTATTATGCGGTTTGCATAAACCTTGAACTACTGAATCGAGCCTGGTTGAGGCTCGGTTCAGGGTTCAATCATTATGATTTTCTTGCTTTTGAAATTTCGTATGTCTTTTGTTTGTTTAACGCACCATCAGTTTCGAAAATAACTCTCTGACTTGAACTACGTTCCATGTAATGCCCCCCCTCAAGGACTTTTCGAGATAGTAGACTGTACGGGTAAGTTGCATGACGACGCCTCCGCCGAAAGTCCTGGATCTTAAATTCCGAATTATAAAAAAGCCCAAAGCCCAAAATCGATTCGATGCGTTTCGCTCTTCGAACTTCCACCCCCTAAACCGTAGCTCGTATTGCTGTACTTTATTTAGCCACTTTATGTACCAAAAAAAACCAAGCAAAAAACCAATTAAAAAATACAAAACGCAGTTTATTGAATTGGAATTATTGTGGAATTCCTGCGCTCAAAGTTTCTATGAATTTTTCGGCATGTTTGCTTATAACTTTGCCTGTACTTTGTTACAACTCGTTACTCTGTTACTACAACTACAACTACAACCCATTAACAAGAACGCTGGCTGCCGTTAAAGCGAACTAAATAAGACTAGCGAACTATATAAATACCCAACTATTTAATATCAATTTTAATACTCTCTCTCTACTCTCCAACTCTCTCTCTCTCTCTATGCATAGTTATACCGTTACCTATACTTACTTACTACTATAATTAAGAGTCGCCCCTCATCTCTGTGCCCCACCCCCCATTTGTGTCATGTGTCATGTGTCATCCGATCCCTATCGGAATCGCTCTTCACTCCTCCACTCCACCACTCATTGTTCATCACCGAAGATAATGAATTGGTCAGTTTTTTGAAGCGGTCCACCCATAAAGCCATATATATCCCACTTACACCCCACACACACCCGCACACACACACACACTTTGCTGATTTTGTTGCCCGATTTTTGTCCATTTAGCGAGGAGAGTGCTAACGACACCAGTTGCAACACTGCGGACATTGAATTATCGCAGGGCGAGGGCGATGCCACCGCCACCGCCACCAAGCGGCACCCGAAAGCGCAGTGAAGCTTCGACACCTCTCCTTCTCCCCCCGTCCAACTCTTGCAAATAGTTTATAAATAAATCAAAGCCTTCACTCATAGATGAGAGAAACGCGTGGGAGCCATTTATTCATGGCCATTATTCCTTAATAAGACCTAGAGCTAGTTTAATTTCACGTTATATACTTTGATTTTGAATAAATGTTATTACCTAATTGCCATTATTGTTTGACTTTTCCTTTTCTTTTACTTGTGTTGTTTTTTAATTTTTAAGCCGCGCCTAATAACTTCCAAGCAGCCTCAAACTTACACCTAAACTCTGAAACTTTGAAACTTGAAACTTGATACAGCAGCCACAGTAAAAACCCCATCCAGACTCTCTGTGAGCCCTCAAACAAACAGAAAAAAAACTCTCGAAATTGCTCTCATTAGTTGCAAAGAAATTAAATTTACCAAATACGTTTACACTTAAAACATAATCGTAGAGTGTGCGAATTTCAGGAGTATGCTAAACTGCACAAATAGCTTGGAGCCACAAAGTATGAATTCTGGCATCGAGCATGCCGCCTTGATGGTATCTGAGGAGAAGACCCAACATGACTCACGTAAGAATCCAAAACACGCCTACGTTCCACGTTCCACCTAGAACACCTGGATCCCCCACCCTCTACTACTGCTCATCCTCATCCGCATCAACCACCTGAACCTAAACCTGAACCTCAATTACACCTCAGTTTCCACTTTGAGTTTTTAATTTCCTCGTTATTTGTTGTGCAAATTGCTCGAGCGACACATCCAATATTTGCTTATCCATACACACATGTTGCAAGGCAAACACCAGCCTCCTCTAGGTAAACACAGGGAAGAGCCCTAATTTTAAATATACTTCACACTCAGCACCCAATCAACCGGAATTTTGTATCTATGTAAATTCCTTTCCAAACAACACGTGTTCAACGTGTCGCATAATTAATTTTTTGTTTGACCGGAACTTAGTGCCAAAATTATGCCAAAGTAACCAAAATACCCAAAAGTGTAGTAATAAAATCTGTAGGGATTTAGAAAACTATTTTTGTGGTACCAAAAGGGATGGAATACATTTTATTTAATGTGTTTTAATAAATAAAAAGCATCCATGAGGTGCTTTTAAAAATTATAGGAACCTTTGTAGATGTATCCACAATTTTTTTCAACGTTAATAGAAATTCCCTTTACACATTACTACATTGGTGGTACCAAACGGGTTGGAATACATTTTATTTAATGTATTTTAATAAATAAAATGCATCCATGAGGTGTTTTTAATAATTATAGGAACGTTCCACAATTTTTAAAACTTACCTAGATCTTTCCCTTCAAAAACTCCACCTTGTACTATTTTTGGGCTAGCAAAAGAGAGGGAATACATTTTATTTAATGTGCTTAATAAATAAAAAGCATTCATAAGGTATTTTCAATAATTATAGGAACCTTTGTAGATTCATTCACAATTTTTAAATCGTGAATAGATCTTACACTTCACAAGCTCCACTCTTTACTATTTTTGGGGTAACAAAAAGGATGAAAAACATTTTATTAAATATATTTAAGAAACAATCATCCATTAGCTGGTTTTAATAATTATTGAAATCTTTGTAGACTTATCCACAAATTTTTTCAACAGGAATAGATCGTACCCTTCACAAACTCTAACCTTCAGTATATTTGTGGTACCAAAAGGAATGGAATACATTTTGTTTAATGTGTTTTGTAAATAAATAGCATCTCTGAGCTGCTAAAATTAATTATAGGAACCTTTGTAGATGTATTCACAATTTTAAAAACTTGACTAGCTCTAACCCTTCACAAACTCCACACTTTAAACGAGCAATTGTCACTTGTTTATTTTGTTATTTAATTAACCATTAAATACACTCCCCTTCCCCTTCAAAATCTCCTCTTAAAACCCGAAATCATCTCCACTCATTAATATAAATATGTGTGTGTATAAATTTCTGATTGTTATTCTTTGCCTAGAATTATGAAATTCTTTTCTTTTGAATTGCCTGTGACTCTTGTTCTGTTCCCAATTATATAGCTGCTTGTTCTTGTAGAAATTCAATCTATACTGTTCTTTATTCTATAATCTGTAATCTCTAAAAACTGATGCGATACCTACGCGTATCTCTGAATAAATTAACTATCTTGTATTGTTTACTTCCATTCGGATTTATGAATTGTGTTTTAAATCGAAACAATTTTAAACATTGGAAACCTCTCTCAATCAAAACTCAAACCATCAACTGGACCCAAAATAATAAACACAACCGACACTCAACTATTGTATGTAACCAACTGCAAACTATGAAACAATAATCTCTCGACTGAAAAATACAAAAATATTGGCGACTATCTGGTCTTGCATGAAATCGAAAACAAAAATCGAAAATCGAAAAACGAAAATCGAAAACCGAGAACTGCCTTTGTAATAATCAAGTGTTTGGTACGACCTCGTTTTCCCTGACGGTTGAAGGCATGGGTCCCTATCCGCTGAGCGATAGCACCAATCTCCTGGGACCCGGATCGAGCAGCTACGGTCCGAGTGGCGGAGTCCTAAGCTCCGTGGCCGGATCCGCTCAGTGCTACACGAACTACGGCACCGTGCTGCAAACGCCGCAGCCGGCGCGAAAGTGCCACTACGACGAGGTTGACGACTACAATTTCCGGCGGCATTCGGCGCACGGAAGGATGTCATGTAGGTTGACCCAGCACCGCTAACTAATAAGCTAATAAGCCACCACCCAGCTAGTAAGCCAGCTAGCCAGCTAGCTAGTTAGCCACTGAGCCACCACGCAGCCACCGAAAAAGCCACTCAGCCAATCACGAAAAGCATTTACATGAAAATGCCAGAGAGCGAGCTGCGCGGCCCGAAAAATGCACCCAAACCAAATGCACCCAAGTCGAAACTTTAGGCTCAAGCTGAATCTTAAATCTAAAACGAACCACTGACCGTTCGGATCATCGGATGATGAAAACGTAGCTTATCCTGTTTTCCTTTCGTTCCTTTATAGTACGCAAGTGAAGGGGAAACTGCTGAACTTGGGACCAAACTATCAGAAAATGTATCAAGCGAAACCGATTGGCTAAGTAAAGAAAAGTCGCACCACTCTCTCTGAATAAAATAATACAGCCACCAGACACCACAGAAACTATCCTAAAAAACTACACCCCAAATCACACCCACAATCGCTGAAAAAAAGATCAGAAAAAAAGTGCCAATAATGCGTCCAATTGAGACACAAATTAAACTCGAATCACTCAAATCCAAATCCTGCGACATTTTCATTTCAAATCGTTATGAATCATATTACTTTTTAAAAGCCAACTAATTAAGCAACAATCGTTCATTTTCATGACTCTCAAAAAGTATTAACTAGAAAGTAGATGAAAGTTTAGACATAATTAGATAATTACATTAAATACTTTTGCTGTGATTGAAATAAGAGTTAAGTATTAGAGATTAAGGACTGATAGTACTAGAAATATTTTTAATAATATGAAATCTTTAAAAATAGGGCCTTAAAGACTTCTTTCATTAAATTTTCCATAGAAATAAATACCAATTCCTTTTTGTAATGATTTAATTATTAACTAATTGCTTAAAAATATCTTTAACAATATTAAATCTCTAAAATTGTGGCCTAAAAGTATGCAATGCTTATTTATATTTTTCTTTCCATAAAAATAAATAACCCCTGCATACTTTTAGACACCTTTTTGGAATGATTTAGTTATTTATAGCCTAAAAATATATTTAACAATTTGAAATCTGTAAAATTGTGGCCTAAGAGTATGCAAAGCTTTATTTTCCATTTTATTTTCCATAGAAGCAAATACCACTGCATACTTTTAGACGCCCTTTCGATTGATTTCAATAAATTGCAAAAAATAATTTACAGTAAAAGTTTTTAATCCTCTTATTTCCACTGCAACTGTATCTGTGAAATCGGCAATTACAAATCTTCCAAATACAAAAAAAAAGGCGGCAATGAAAATCATTTCAGTAAATTAATTAATCAATCAATCAGACCATCAATCAAGCTCCGAGTTCATCAACGCCATGTGAAGGCCGTGTTTTGTTGGTTTCCACAGACTGTGCATGAGAGTTTGCCAGCGATAGCAGGCTTCTCCATAATTATTGCATGCGTATTATTGGCATGGACTTTTTTGCATGCACCATTTTAATTAACCGTTGTAGTGAAACGCCCTAAAAAAATATTTAAAAAATTAAAAAAATACGAAATAAAATATAAATTAAAGTACCAACGATCCAGAGGAACCACTGCGATTTGGCAAGCCGTATTAATTGCTTCTCTTTTGTGTTCTCGACTTTGGTACCGTTTTTTTTTGTGCTTTTCGCCACCATTGCCACTGCAGCTGCATCCGAGCGATTTTTAGACGGCGGCCGAAGTACACACCAGGGCCGGAGCGCTGCCTCTGCGCCCCATCACCCTCGTCAGCCTCCACCTGTCTGCCCGAGCAGCGGGCCTTGACTGAGGAGCGCCTCGCCTCCTGACTCTGCCAGTGTTCGTTCCACGAGTCGCGCTGAGGAGCACCATCAGCAGCAGCAGCAACAGCAGCAGCAGCAGCAGCAGCTCCTCCAGCAGCAGCAGCAGCATCAGCAGGTGCACCACCAGTCCCGTATCCAGTATCCCACGCACGAATACGTACACTGTAGCTATGAGAAGGAAGTCGTATGTGATGAAGCCAATCCCTCGCCAGCACAGCCATTGCAGCCATCGCAACAGCCGCCGCCACAGATGACGCACCACTGCCAGCAACGCAAGCACAGCCACAGCCACAGTCCGCACCACAGTCGCCACACGTCGCCGCACTCCACCACCACCAACACCACCACCGCACACCATCAGCCATCGCACCCGAATCCGCACCAGCACTCGCACCACAGTCGCCATCGGCGGCGTCGCCAGGGTAGCGGCAGTCTGCCGGGCGCCCATGGCCAGGGAGCTCACCACTCGGCGGCAGTGCGTCCCTCGTCCATGTGCACCAGTCGCCGGCATCGGTCCGTTACGGAGTTATCCTCGCACGCCTGCCAGGATCCCGCCTGCACGGATCGGGAGGTGCAGGAGATCCTAGTGCGTCGTACCTGCTGCAACACGGCCACCAATAGCTCCTCGCGCACCGAACTCGCCCAGTGCTTCGCCGAGGATCTCTACGGTTCCTCCTCGCGGCGACCCAGCAGCTGCTGCACTTCCTCGGACTACTGCTACCAGACGGACTCCACGAGTCTCTATGGCTCGAGGTCCTCGCTGAGTCGGAATAACTCCATAAAGTCCGCCTCGGCCTTGGTGCGAAAGCATCACAGAAGTCAGCGGAGTCTTCTCCCAGAGCATCGCCAGCCCAGTTACACCTCCATTTCGCTGCGGGGCCTGAATGCCAGTCGTCCTAACAGCCAGCTGGGTTCCCTGACCTCGATCTTTGACCGGGCCAAGAACATGGCAACCGAGCAGGGCTCGACTTTGGAGCGGCAGAGCTCCAAGGGAGCCCTGAGCAGTACGGAGCTGCCGGAGTATGCCTGCTCGCCGTCGCCCATTCGCTGGAGCTTCCTGGCCGATGGCAGGTCACCCACAGAACTAGAGGGAGCCGTGGGCGGTCCCGAGAGAGAGGAAGAGGACAAGCTGGATGCCTGGCAGGTGCCCGAACCGGAGCCGGAGAAGAAGCCCTGCAGGAAGATCACCAGCACCAGCACCACTGAAACCTGCTGGAAGAGCTCCACCTCGGTGTACGATGAGGGACCCAGCACTTCGGCGGCAGCTGCCCGGAAGCGTCGTGGAAGCAAGGGTAGCCGTGGCAGCAAGGGCAGTGGCAACTACCACTGCGAGTTCGAGGAGGAGGCCACCACCACGGTGATGTTCCACCAGGATGCCGGCGAGGCCTACAACAATTGCTGCAGCAACAACTACAACTACATCCAGTGCAACAGCTACCTGGACCAGGACCTGCAGATCACCAGCGAGGACATCCACCAGTACCTGTCCAAGGGCGATGCCGCGGCCAGCGACATCCTGAACAACTCCAAGAACTATCCCTTCCAGCCGAGCAACGCCCTGGAGTTCCAGTACAAGAACAACTTCCAGCAGGGCCAGCAGAATGCGACCAACAACAACACGAACACCACGAACACTGCCTCGAGTGACGCCGCCGAGTGCTTCCAGAGCTACCACAGGGCCAGCTCCAAGGAGACGAATCTCAACCAGAGCTCCACGGAGCAGCTCTCGCCCACGAACATCAACCTGTCGACGAGCTCGAACAACATCAACATTGTGTTTAGCAGCAGCCTGGAGAGGAATGCCAACGAGGTGAAGTTCATCAACAACCGAAGTGGTGGAGCAGGAGGAGGAGCCAGCAGCTCCGAGGTGGGCTGCGAGGGTCACCATTCGGGCTACTTGCCCTACACCTATCCCAGCTATGACTACACCAACATGTCCGGGAACTCGCACTTCGACAAGCCGCTGGGCATCGACGAGCTGCCCAAGGAGTTTGCTGGCCCTCAAGGAATGGAGCTGGGACTCGGTGGCGCCTCGACGACCAGTGAGCACTCCTCGTCGCTGCCCTCGCCGCAGCCACTGACCCACCACCAGCAGCTGCATCACTTTGAGTCCTTCGATGCCGCCTCCGAGCACAATCTGCTGGCGCAGCCCCTGTCGCCGGGTTCGCCGCTCTCCGGGTCCGTGAATCCCGCCGGCGACGACTTTGTGCAGATGCATCATTACCATCACGCTGCTAGCTCCTCACCGCACTCGCACCCGCACCACAGCCACCGCCATGTGCACCACGCCCACTCGCACCACCCGAGCTCGAGCTCGAGCACCTCGCACCACCATCACGCCGCCTACCATGACCTGGCCCTCACCGAGGAGCAGTTCCGGCTGGGCTCGGCCCTCAAGCGGGTACGCAAGCGAGCACGCAAGTACACCGACTTCCTGCGCAAGAAGTGAGGCACTCACCTGCCTCCTGGGCATCATCCTCATCCCCAGATTCACCCTACTTTGGCCGCAAGTATCTGGTGGTCTCGAAGCGGCGATCGCAGAGCCTGGACGAGGACTAGTTGTGTGGCGACTGGAAAAGCAATAACAGCGCTGATGGACAGCCGAATGAGAGCCATGATTACACTTAATTACAATTTTTACACTGCCAAAAAAGAAGGAGGGATATTATCGTTAATTTTGTGCTAAGCCAAAAATCTGTTGAAAGCGAGGATCACACACAAACTAAGAACACTACAGCACAAGGGAAAGAGTGGGTTTTTGGGGCTGGAAAAGGTGCTGGGATGTTGAAGAAAACTTGGGAAAATTTTATAAATTTTGGCTTTAAAATAAAATTTATAAATATGAAAATATCCCAAGAGAAGTCAAGAGTTTTATATTATTTTTATTAGAAGAAGAAATTAATATAAGTAACCCTAAACGGTGTTTACATCGCTTATAATTTCAGGAGAAATTATTCACAGTTTCTAGCTATCAAAATATATAAGAAAAGTTGATAATAGCATTATTTAAGCCCTTAAAAATGTGATTTTCTTTGTTTTAATATTACTTAAACTGATAATACCCCTATTTATGTCAAGCAAATATTTTTAGAAATTTTCCAAAGCTTAATTTCAACTCCTGAAATTTTTTCCAACCAAGAAAACCCACTCAACCCCAAAGCACAAAAAAGTCACCCATACGAATCACATCCAGCTACAAAGACACAAGAGGAAGAAGAACAACGACTATTTTAAATAATGAAAAGAATTACTTAAGCTAACAGTGCGTATATATAATAAATACCAGAGATAGGTGCGAAGGGAGAACATTTGTATATTCAACTTATACATTAAGCGAAGGTTTTGAATTTGCATATTTAAATTGACTAAGAAAACCCATATACATAGATAAGAGCCAAGGCAAATGGAAATAATAAAGCACACACCTACTCAAGCCTAGATGATAGACAAACGAAACCCAAAAAAAAACAAAACCAAAAAAAATACTTTAAAAAAAATTAAACAAAAAGACAACAACCAATCTAACATACCAGTTAAAGCTAGCTAATAAGGATGCAAAGGATCAGATCGGAGCAGCGCCACAAGATTTAGAGTTTCAGCAACCGCAACTGCGACTAAATAATAATAATATTAACCATTAATTAACGAACAAAAACAAAGGCAAACGCAACTGTAGTTTTGACGCACACCACTAAGAGGCAAAGTTTAAAGTTTAAAATCAAAAAACCAAAAAACCAAAAACCAAAAACCAAAAAGAGTTTAGATTACGCTGGGAAGGTGCGAGAGAGTTTTGTTATCATTTATTTGATATGCGCATATTTTTATGATTAACGGAGTTTCTTCAGGGACTGCTTGCGAATTTTGTAATAAAGCAATAAGCCGTTTTGCTCAAGGATTAAATACGTTTCCGTTTTTTTCCCACACATCCTGCCCCCCCACACCCTCCTCACAATTTACCCAACTTCTCGGAGAGATCACTTTGAATTTGCTCGGTTTCCTTTTATGTGAATTAATCCCCCAACAACTGTCTTCCAATTATACTTTCTAGTCGTCGTATATCTCTGTAGCCTCAGTTGCTTTTCGAAAAGTGAGAAGGAGAATTAATGAATTAAATAGATAAACTAAAGAAATGTAAACTAAGCACTCCAAACTTAATTTAATAGCCGTTGAATCAGACGTACCTTGCGTGAGAACAAAACGAGAAAGAAATTTGTAAATAACTGCTGTTGATTAATTAATAACCTAATTTACGACTAACTAAATGAACTAAATGGGAACTTCATTTGTAGTCATTAGCCGAGGCGAATCATTATGATTAGTGTACCGAAAATAATAAATATAAATGCACTGCCAAAAACAAAGGTTTTAAGTAAATGAACAACAAATAGATCGAAGCGGGGAGGAGACTCCTCCCCCAAACAAACAAAACAACAAATGACGAAGTTCACATAGAAGCAAAAACCAAAATCGAAAAAAAAACAACAACCAGAAAACTGCTGTAAATATAAGAATGAATACATATAGAGAAATCATAGACATTTTTTAATGGCACATTAATTAAACGAGGAGCATGCAATTTGCAGATTTTTTACATTATATTTTAATGAACTAAGCAAAAACAATAATGATGATGAGTTCAATGTGAAACCAAAAAGCAAAAAGCAAAAAACAAAAATTTAAAAGCAAAACAAACGAGTTAAATGCCAAGCGGCCGCGCGATTTTGTAACAAAATCAAAAGACAGAATGTTAACATTGCGTAAAGTTAAAAAAATACACAAACATACATAGTATAGACATAAAAAACAGACGACACACAACAACAACAAAAAAAGGGAAAGGCGACAACAAGAACACGACAACGGCACCGGAAGCTGCAGCTAAAACGGAAACGGAAAGGACTTTTGGTTGTGAGTTCGATCCGATACTCGTCCGGACTGGTCATACGTTGTGTGCACTACTTCTAACTGTAAATAACAGATCAGATCCGTAACAATTAGCCGTAAATAACACACACACAGACACACAAAGACGGAGATTATCCAGTAATAGGAAACTGACTATAGCCAAGCCGAGGGCAGCTTTACCTTTTTAAACATAAAGTTCACGTAGCGAAAAGACACAAAACTTACCAGAGAATACCCCTACCAGATACAGATACTTTGAAGGCAGGACTCGCAAGGAGACAAAGGTTAATCACACACACTGCAAAAAAACCCAGAAGCAAAACCAATGCCAGCTGCAAGAATTAGTGAGAGAAGCCGTTTGAAACATATATATATATATATATAGCAGAATTAACACAATTAACAATTACACATTATCCCCTAGTACGACGTTTTTTTTTACCTACAAGTATTTGTACCTTAGTTCTCTGTGGCTCGGATGGAGCGGTGTTCTAGCATTTGTCATAGCCACATATATAGTTGTGTACATAACTAGTTAAAATTGTGCATACAGAACGGTTATCTTAAGTATATAAATACACGCAAAGGTGAATATTAGAGAGACCCCGGACACAACACACTCAGAAACAGATACAGACTCGACACAGATACAAATTCTGAATATGGGCAAGGACAAGGAGTAATGCAAGTGCGCGGAGAGTAATGCGAAATAATAATTAATATTATTAATATACAACAATAAACTTGAACCTAGGTATATGATTCTGAATTTAAATAATTTTTAGTAAAGCAGAACAACAAAAACAGCAAACGAAACGAAACGGAAACGGAAACTCTAAACACTTGAATGAAATTAAAAGACAACTTATTAAAAATACAAAAATAAAAACAATTGATGAATTAAGTAAAGTAAATTGCTCAATTTAGCAGAGAGTATAAATAAAGAATTATACGTTAAGTAATAATTTCAAAATAAACCCAAACTCGTGTTTTATTTAGGGATGCCGACGATACCTATCGATAAATCGGAAACCCTTTCCTCTGCGCAGGTCCTGGCCAAATGTCAAGCTTCAGTGACAGTTCTCTGTGTCTTCAAGTGTATATACTCATGCGTTAAAGATGGGGTGTGTTGGCGAAATGCATAAAATGGAAATCTTAAACGTTTAAAATGCTGACCGCCCTGCGTCGGAAAATTCGGTTCGGAATGCAGCGAACGGTTCTAATTGCGGTCCTGCTGGCGGTGGGCATTTTCAGCTACGCCTTCCTCAACCTCAAGTTCTGCTTCAAGTTGATGTCCCACCGGAGCCTCAACCTAATGGTAAGGTGTCTCTTTTCCTTCCTTAATAAATTGTTTAGTTTATTGATATCCCTAAAAACTAGTGCCAGAAATTCGAAAAGCATGAGTACAGCGGCTCCCTTTGCGAGGAACTCTGCGGCGCCCAATCTTCCTTCGACAACTTCCAGTGTCCTCTGAATGATATGAAAACCATACTTTTCACGGCCGAGAAGAATGGTGATATGTATGCGGTGAAGGTAGGTCGGGTCGGGTTTTGCGGCTTAAGGTTGCCTTGACTACGATTTAATTTGGTTTTTTTTTCCTTCCCTAGCTGGCTCGGCATAATGACGATGAGCTGAGCTGGACCAACAGCAAGGGAGAGTCCATCTATCCCAAGCTTGAGGAGTTCCATGAGATTGTCAAGCTGCATATCATTCTGGCTTATAATGTCACCTTAGATGACAATATGGTAAGCTAGAAATTATAGCCGTTAGTCACCATTTTTTAATATTAAACGCTTTTAATTAACTTTATAGATTCGCGCCTTGGTTAACCAGGAAATAGCCGATGATAACTCCCAACAAATGGTCAGTTTCTGGCGACTTTTCAAGGACAACAACTATATGATGGGCAAACTCTTTGACGAGGAGTCCATCTTTCCAGCTGTCCTAGGCTCCTGTGGGCCCTACTATGCCACTGAGGGATTGCAGATTGTCCAATCGAATCCCAGCATTATGCAGTATCTGTAAGTATATAAATGCCCTTTTTATTGATTTTTTTATTTAAAAAAAATCTCTTTTAGAGCCTCCAATCGCCTGCAGCGCCTGAAGCATGCCCTCAACATCATGGAGTACATATTCCGGCTCGATGAAATGAAGCCGGAACCCCTGAAGATGTGCAAAATGCAGGTAAATCGCTTTGGGACCACCCCGGAGCGGCGGCTAAAGTACCAGAGCGCCGAGCACGTGTACGTGGAGAGCCAGCTGGACAAGAGGCTGTCGCGGGGCGTCAAGTGCCGCACCAACCAGGACTGCCACTTCCATTCCTGCCGCGGCATGTGCGACGAGACCAAGCAGTCCTGCACGCACATCCAGCAGAACAACAACTTCCAGATATTCTGCGAGCACGTACTCCTGGGCGGCGGCACCTTCCAGCCGGGCCTACTGAGTGGCGTGCGGCTCTCCAAAGTGCTGCAAAAGCTGGTCCGGATGTGCGTCCAGCCGCCGGCGGAGCACCAAGTACCGGGACGCCACCAGGCGCCCAATATGCAGCTAGCCCTGCGACTCTACAATGAGCTGAAGCAGCTGCATCAGGCGGCGGCAACGGCTGCTGGGACCGAGATCACCGAGGAGGGACAGGCACAGCGGGGGAATTAGTAGAAGGTTTAGAAGGTAGATCAATTGGCGCACAGCAGCTTGCTCAAAACGGAATAGTAGCATTTTTACAACTAGTCTTAAATTAATTAATATTTAAATAAAACAGAAAATGCTTTTTATTAACGAGTATAAAGGGAAATTTCAAGATTTTTCGGGGTATTTTAAGCGTTTTGTTTTCTGTTTATATTTTTTTAATTTTTTGTCAGCATTTCTTAATAAATTCTTAATTTTAAATACATTTTTAGGAGGTTTTTGGAAAATTCCTTATTGAAAAATATCTTTTTTTAGCAGTGAATTAATATAAAAACATATAAAATCATTAAAAAAGTTTCCAAGGCTTAAATTTTGATCAGGATCGAAAATATATATCTTTACCTGTACTTGACATGCCCAGAAATGCTTATTTTACATGATTTTGCTAGTTCTACATGTATGTTACTGTAATTTATACATTTCTCTGGCGACATCTACCACAAATCGACAGTACTTTCTTACATACACACACTTCTTACATGTAAAACCCCGTCTCCAGGGCTGGACAACATCTCCCCCTAAGCAGACAAAAAGCTGACTGATTTAAAACGCACTTCCCTTTGAGTATGTTAAGTTTATTCAGCTACGTTTTGCTTTATTATTTATTCACTTTGAAAATTGTTAAATTCAGATTACATGCTTTGTTTTTGGTTACATACAATTTGCATATTGATTTCTGGATATATTCATATTTTGTTTGTTTGCAGCCTGCGCCCGGCCGAATGTTGATCTCAAAGCGGCCATATCTCCGACTGCGAGGAGGAGTTGGCCTGTGGCTATTGGCTAATAGCTGTTGCTGTTGCTGTTGCTTACTTGGCTAAAACACAGATTAACACGTTTGTTTACTTCATGCTGTTCGCATTGCACTGGCGTGCCCATTATGTCGTATATTTGTTGTAAGTATATATTTATATTTAGTTAGATTAATTAAGATAAACTAAAACACACATTTCAATTACACCACAATTATCTAGAATTTCGACGGGGGATTCAAGTACAACAATTAATTAATTGGTAAGTGCCATATAATATGTAAATGTAATCGAAAAGAGTTCAGATTCAGATTCAGTATGTTACATGGTGAGTTGAGTAGCTCTATTATCGTGCAAAAATGTAGAAAATGCTGCTTGTGGTTTGGTTTTGTGGCCTTTTTTGAGTTCTCTTCTCACTGTGCGCTTGCTTGTCCTGTCCTCCGATCCGCCCCGATCCCTTTAACATTTAATTACGAATTATGCTTGTTTGCCGGAGGTTCGTTTCACAAATTCTTGTAAAAAAATACATTTCATGTTCGCTTCCTACACATTTAGCTATGCTAAATCATTATTGTTATTCATCTTCATTCGCCTTGATATATATTCAAATTGCATTCATGTTCCAGACTGTAAGTGTGAGTGGGTGCTAGAGAGAGCTAGAGACAAGATCGATTCAAAAGGTTTGTGTGAACAACCGCTTAGTAACTTCCGTCTCGTGCTTTTTACATTTTAATTTTTTTTATCTTCATTAATCAAATCCTGGTCCGCTGGCGGTTTATCAGTTTTAGAGTTGAGTACTTTGCTTAAGGGAAACACGCTTCAATATCTGACTGACTGAGTGACCGACTCTGACTTATCATCGTATGCTACACTGTACATTATCCTTACTCCTCCTGCTTACCAACTAACAATAACGCACAGACGACACCAAGGGAGATATATGTTCGAAAAATCGGCTTGGATTTGCTTAAGTGGTAATTGTTTTGTAAGGTATTAGGGTTCCATTGTGTTGATGACTGCTTACAAGCTATTTTCTGAGAAGAATAACTGAAAAGTGTACAAAACTATATTCAATGAGAAACCAAAATGGAATTATAACTGAGCAAGCGCTGGGTTTTTATTTGTTTTGGGCATCAATTAAAATAAGGAGGATAGGCTTATCATGTTTCTGGTTTTTGATTACGTTTAAAGCTTACATATTTTATTTTGTAAAACATAAAGTACAAAGACGTTGATTTGCATTGCATTCATAAACTAAAGTTACGCTTAAATTATTTCACGAAGTTTACACGAATCTCTGCTTTAAATTATGAATAACATTTAGTAGTTAAACTAAAACTAGTTACCGAACTAAAACTAGAATAGTTATATACTCTTACACTGCGTTTAATGCGAAACGAAAAAGGTAAATTGCTTTCTTTTGATTCTGAGTAAGTTCGCGACTGCCATTCGTCAAAAAATTAGAAAAAAGTAAAGGTAACAGCGGGGAAGTCAAGTCTCTAAATTAAGTTAAAAATGCACACAATGTAGAACGTATTCTTGAGCATATAATACTTGGCGTTTCATATACACACAAAACCGGAAACGGAAACGGAAACAAAACGAAACACGATAGGAAAACGAAAACAAAGGTAATACAGAACGGAAACGGCTCAAACTAGGTTCGTACTTAAAGGTAGGCTCAACGCAGGATTATGTCAAAATAAATTAATTACAATTACAAGTAACATACAAATTAGGATTGAGTATGTGTGTGTGTTTTTGTTTGTTTGTGTTGTGAGGCGCTTTGTGTGTGGGCGTGTGAGCAAAACGAAGAGTAAACAGACGCACAGACGGAAAACAAGTGCGAGGCAAATGCTCACTTTTGGGTGGCCCAAAAAACACATTACAATATCATATTTTCTCATACTTTCGTTTGTTGTTGTTCTTGCTTTTTTGCTTTTTGCTTATCTTTTTGGAATTCTTCCCTAAAACGCGCGCGTTCACTTGTTTTTGGTAGACAGGGGATTGGAGAGCATGAAGATGAGGTCGTTCTGCTGCTGCAGGATCTTGTTCAGCATGTCGCGCCAACCCGCATAGCTCTCCTGCGTCGCCGCCTGGCAGATCATGGTGACCTCCGGTATCTTGTTGGGGTCCGTTGATTTGATTTGAAAGCGACAATCGCTCAATTCCTTCATTTGCATGTGATTGAGCTGGGGAGAGAGATATTTAGGATAAGTAAAGGAAAATACGTGGGCTGCTATATATATTTCTGGCCTAGGCAACACTAAGTGTTGTTAGGTGGAATCTGACATTTCCATTAAAAAGTTCGACATTTTTAAGCATAAACGTACTCAGAACGGTTTGACGTACGACTATCATTTGTGTTGTTTACAGTTACTTAAAAAAATCAATTTCGCAAAAAAATGGAATTAACTCGTGAACATTTTCGTGCGATCATTTTTCACAACTTTCGGCGTGGATTATCACGACAAGAGTGCAGCAATGAACTTAAATCTTTGTATGACTATGAAGCACCATCCTATAGCACTGTGAAAAACTGGTACAACGAATTCAATCGTGGCCGACGCTCCCTCAAAGACGAATTCCGCGAAGGTCGTCCAAAAACAGCCGTTGTGCCAGAAAACATCGATGGCGTACGTGAACTAATAATGCAAGACCGTCATGTGACATACCGTGAGAT